>CM077152.1:37628734-37821444 GCA_039583875.1 Platanthera guangdongensis
ATCTAACCCAACGTATTCGCTGAGTGATCTACTTAGAGCCGGAAATACTTGGCCTCACAGAGGAGTCAACCTGCCATGCCAGCTGATGGGAACCTGGGTGGCGAAACTTCCTCCGGGTAAAAAACACTTAACCTCCCAGAGGGGTCAACCTGGCATGCCATCTGATGGGAGCCTGTGTGACGAGGCCCCCTCCAGGTAAAAACACTTAACCTTCCGGAGGGATCAACCTGATATGCCAGATGTTGGGAGCTTGGGTGGCGAGACCCCCTCAGGGTAAAAAAACACTTAACCTCCCGAAGGGGTCAACCTGTCATGCCAGCTGATGGGAGCCTGGGTGGCGAGACCCCCTCCGGGTAAAAAACACTTAACCTCTCGGAGGGGTCAACCTGCCATGACAGCTGATGGGAGCCTGGGTGGCGAGACCCCCTCCGGGTAAAAAACACTTAACCTCCCGGAGGGGTCAACTTGTCATGTCAGCTGATGGGAGCTTAGGTGGTGAGACCCCCACAAGGTAAAAAAATACTTAACGTCCCGGAGGGGTCAACCTGCCATGCCAGCTGATGGGAGCCTGGGTGGCGAGACCCCCTCCGGGTAAAAAACACTTAACCTACCAGAGGGGTCAACCTGTCATGCCAGCTGATGGGAGCCTGGGTAGCGTGACCCCCTCCGGGTAAAAAACACTTAACCTCCCGGAGAGGCCAACCTGTCATGCCAATTGATGAGAGTCTGGATGGCGAGACCCCCTCCGGGTAAAAAACACTTAACCTCCCGGAGGGGTCAACCTTCCATGCCAGCTGATGGGAGCCTGGGTGGCGAGACCCCCTCCAGGTAAAAAACACTGGGCATGCACGAGAGGTACGCCTGCCCTGCCAGCCAGTGAGATCTTGACAGCGGGACCGTCATCGGAGCAGAGGAACTTACTCTCCTCGAGGCACATTCATCCCAACAGCTAGTGGGAGCCTGGATGAGGAGATCCTCTCGGGGTTGGGACTTGATCTCCCCGAGGTGCATTCGACCCATATAACTAGCGAGAGCCTGGATGAGGAGATCCTCTCGGGGGTGATGCTTGATCTCCCTGAGGCACATTCGACCCATCCAGCTAGTAAGAGCCTGGATGAGGAGATACTCTCGGGGGTGGAGCTTGATCTCCCCGAGGCACATTCAACCCATCCAGCTAGTGAGAGCCTGTATGAGGAGATCCTCTCGGGGGTGGGACTTGATCTCCCCGAGGCACATTCGACCCATCCAGCTAGTGAGAGCCTGGATGAGGAGATTCTCTCGGGGGTGGGACTTGCTCTCCCCGAGACACATTCGACCCATCCATCTAGTGAGAGCCTGGATGTGGAGATCCTCTCGGGGGGTGGGGCTTGCTCTCCCCGAGGCACATTCGACCCATCCAGCTAATGGGAGCCTGGATGAGGAGATTCTCTCGGGATTGGGGCTTGCTCTCCCCGAGGCACATTCGACCCAACCAGCTAGTGAGAGCCTGAATGAGGAGCTCCTCTCGGGGTGGGGCTTGCTCTCCCCGAGGCACATTCGACCCAACCAGCTAGTGAGAGCCTGGATGAGGAGATCCTCTCGAGAGTGGGGCTTGCTCTCCCCGAGGCACATTCGACCCAACCAGCTAGTGAGAGCCTGGATGAGGAGATCCTCTCGAGGGTGGGACTTGCTATCCCCGAGGCACATTCGACCCAACCAGCTTGTGAGAGCCTGGATGAGGAGATCCTCTCGTAGGGTGGGGCTTGCTCTCCCCGAGGCACATTCAACCCAACCAGCTAGTGAGAGCCTGGATGAGGAGATCCTCTCGGGGGTGGGGCTTGCTCTCCCGAGGCACATTCGACCCAACCATCTAGTGAGATCCTGGATGAGGAGATACTCTCAAGGGTGGGGCTTGCTCTCCCTGAGGCACATTCGACCCAACCAGCTAGTGAGAGCCTGGATGAGGAGATCCTCTCGGTGGGTGGGGCTTACTATCCCCGAGGCACATTCGACCCAACCAGCTAGTGAGAGCCTTGGATGAGGAGATCCTCTCGGGGGGTGGGGCTTGCTCTCCCCGAGGCACATTCGACCCAACCAGCTAGAGAGAGCTTGGATGAGGAGATCCTCTCGGGGGTGGGGCTTGCTCTCCCCGAGGCACATTCGACCCATCCAGCTAGTGAGAGCCTGGATGAGGAGATCCTCTCGGTGGTGGGGCTTGATCTCCCCGAAGCACATTCGACCCATCCAGCTAGTGAGAGCCTGGATGAGGAGATCCTCTCGGGGGGGGTCTTGCTCTTCCCGAGGCACATTCGACCCATCCAGCTAGTGAGAGCTGAATGAGGAGATCCTCTCGGGGGTGGGGCTTGCTCTCCCGAGGAACATTCGGCCCAACCAGCTAGTGAGAGACGGATGAGAGGATCCTCTCGGGGGTGGGGCTTGCTCTCTCCCGAGGCAAATTCGACCCATCCAGCTAGTGAGAGCCTGGATGAACAGATCCTCTCGGGGGTGGGACTTGATCTACCCGAGCGCCATTCAAACCCATCCAGCTAATGAGAGCCTGGATGAGGAGATCCTCTCGGGGTGTGGGCTTTCTCTCCCGAGGCACATTCGAACCATCCAGCTAGTGAGAGCCTGGATGAGGAGATCCTCTCGGGGGTGGGGCTTGCTCTCCCCGAGGCACATTCGACCCATCCAGCTAGTGAGAGCCTAGATGAGGAGATCCTCTCGGGGGTGGGGCTTGCTCTCCCCGAGGCACATTCGACCCATCCAGCTAGTGAGAGCCTAGATGAGGAGATTCTCTCGGGGGTGGGGCTTACTCTCCCCGAGGCACATTTGACCCATCCAGCTAGTGAGTGCCTGGATGAGGAAATCCTCTTGGGCGGTGGGACTTGATCTCCCCGAGGCACATTCGACCCATCCAGCTAATAAGAGCCTGGATGAGGAGATCCTCTCGGGGGTGGGGCTTGCTCTCCCCAAGGCACATTCGACCCATCCAGCTAGTGAGAGCCTGGATGAGGAGATCCTCTCGGGGGGTGAGACTTGATCTCCCCAAGGCACATTCGACCAATCCAGCTAGTGAGAGCCTCGATGAGGAGATCCTCTCGGGGGTGGGGCTTGATCTCCCTGAGGCACATTCGACTCATCCAGCTAATGAGAGCCTGGATGAGGAGATCCTCTCGGGGGTGGGGCTTACTCTCCCCAAGGCACATTCGACACATCCAACTAGTGAGAGCCTGGATGAGGAGATCCTCTCGGGGGTGGTGCTTGCTCTCCTATAGGTACATTCGACCCATCCAGCTAGTGAGAGCCTGGATGAGGAGATCCTCTCGGGGGTGGGGCTTGCTCTCCCCAAGGCACTCGACCCATCCAGCTAGTGAAAGCCTGGAGGAGGAGATCCTCTCAGGTGTGGGAATTGATCTCCCCGAGGCACATTCGACCCATCCAGCTAATGAGAGCCTGGATGAGGAGATCCTCTCGGGGGTGGGGCTTGCTCTCCTCGAGGCACATTCGACCCAACCAGCCAGTGAGAGCCTGGATGAGGAGATCCTCTAGGGGTGGAGCTTGCTCTCCCCGAGGCACATTCGACCCATCCAGCTAGTGAGAGCCTGGATGAGGAGATCCTCTCGGGGGGGGGGGTAGGAAACTAGGTGTGTCACTTGAACTCTACCAAATCCAACATCCTCAAACGAGGAGACATTTTGGTTACATGATTCCCCCGAGTCAGCTGGTCGGGAGCTGGACTCATTACAACATAAGAAAAATACAGGAATCTGTCAGGGCGAGGCTTCTTCAGGGGGTCTGGGCATGGTGGCCGTCATCCTTCCCCTCGGAGACCGTCATCTGGTTCAGGCTCTCCATGATCCTCTCCATCTCCTATGCCTTGGCCAACCAAGAGATGATATTGACGGCCGTGACATAGCACTGCCTTGTCATCCTGGGGTCTCCCTTAACTCTAACCTGGATCCCTCCTGAGCTAAACTTGAGGCACTGGTGGAACGATGACGACACGCAACGGAAGGCGTTGATGAGGGGCCTTCCAAAGATGGCGTTGTAGCTGCTTGTGTAACATCTCATTTTCAATTAGGCCCCTCAACTTAGGTTGGGTTAGGCATGTGGTGGGTGATAAGGATTTTAGCTAGTTTTGACCCTAGAAGGTGGGGTGTAGCCATGTGGGGCCCACTATAGGGCCCAAGTCAAACTAGGTCAGACTAGCCTAAATAGGAACCCTAGTCACACCATGACCCCACCACATTGCCCTAACCCTAAGAACAATCTAAATGAACCCTAAAGCATGCCATTAGGTCACTCATTGACCCAATTTGACCAAGTCAACCCTTAACCTTAAATTGGTCAAATCCACACCTAAAGGCCCAAGTAGTCGAAGTGGGGCATCACCATGGCCCAACCCAGGTTGGGTGATGTCATAGGGTCCATGACCCTCAAGTGGGGTTAACCCACCCTCCATGTTGACCAAGTCAACCTAAAAAGTCAACTTGGTCAAACATGTGGCCTAAAGAGGAAAATAAGGGCTAAGCCCATTTCCCTTGGGTTAAGCCCATCAACCTTGGCCCATGACCAACTCAAGTGGTCAAAGTCTGCCCCTAACCCCCAAAATCAGGAGAGAGATTACATGCAAAGGGGTAGAAAGAGAACTTTGGAGAAATGAGGAGAGAGAGAAGAAGAATGAAGGAAGGATGGCCATATGGCCACTTTACTCAGCTGTCTAAGCTTGCTGGCGGCCTCCTCAAGCATTTCAGAGGGATTTGGAGCATGGTAGCCACTTGGCATCATGGGTGAAACAACCAAAGTTCAACCCGAGCTCCCCCCTGGGCTTATCTCCCCATACACCCACTCTCAGCCCAATCTAGCCACACTGTCATCTTCAGAGAGGGGAAACGACTGGAGAACGAATCCTGGAGCAAGGGAATTGCTGGAGAATCGAGAAAACAGGGAGGATTTGCCGGAGCAAGCTCGGTCATGGCTCACCGCCGCCAAACTCGCCGTCAAGCCGCCCTAACGGTTCGTTTCACCTCACCTCTACCCGTACTAGGATCCTAGATCGTTTAGGAGAGATATCAGGCTCAATTGAGCCCGATGCCATGTGAGAAAAAAGTCAAATTCTCGAGCTTTTCTTCTTGCTCGGGATCGCCGGAGGAGCCGCCTCCGACCGCCTCACCGCCGGGAAATGCTAGCCCCCACCTCAACGGAGGTGGTGGCAATGATTTCCGGCGGTGGCGCCGGCCCAGGTGGACGGAAATGGCCAGACAAGGTGACCCAGCCAGGTTCAATCTCAGCCGTTGCTGATCGGGGATGATGAACTGATGCCGTCTGTTTTATTTTATTTGATTAATGGATTATTTTGTTATGAATAGTAATCATATGTCAAACTTTTATACAAATTCCCTCTTGCATGTGAAGGGTTAACCTAGGCTTGGGGTGCATATAGTCATATTTACCAAAATGTGAATTTACCCCTTATTACACATGGTATGACTACAAAACTCTGGACATGAGTTCATAGGGATGGATTTTACCCCTCATATAAATGTTGGGATTTTTGGAAGCAAAAATCCCATTATTTGGATTTTTTGATTATTAGGCCATTTTAGAATAAAAATTTGAAAATAGGGTTATTGATGATTAAAATTCTCAAATTTTGTAAAGAACTCAAGGGAGTTATATTTAACCCCTAGAAAATTTTATGGGTCTGTTAGATGATTATATTTTGGAATTTGTAGAATTTACAATTTTGACCTTTATGGAAGTTATTTTAAAAATGATGGAAATTACAGTAAAATATTATGAAAAAAAATCCCAATGATTTTAATATGTGCTTGTGACCTTGTGTAGTTTTCTTAATATTTTTGGATGTCGTTATAGATTTAAAATCCCTTAAATGACATTTTTGTTATATTTGTCATTTGAGTTTTGGTGAACCAAATTATTGTCTAAGGCTATGAAATTTTGTGTTTGGTATTATTTCAGCAATTTGCATATGTAGTAATTTTCCTGGAATTTTTAGAAACATATTTAAGGTACTTCATTTGTAAAGTGGCCAATTCATGTATTTATCTTTAAATAAAATTTAAATGGAAATAGAAATGGAAAAATTACAATTCTTGGAAACCAGTCATAATTAGCTTATATGATCATCATGAAAATTTATTAGACCAGGGGGATCATTTGATATAGTACTTCTTGTATAAAGTGACATATGCCACTTATTTAAAGGATTTAATTTAGGGTCATATGATTTAGTAAATAGTGAAAATTCCACATAATCAATATCACATATCATACCATCCCATGAAAAATTGTTAGGGTCACTTTGGCCAAGAAATTGGAAGTCGTACTTTATGGGTGGTATTGGGTCATAGGTAGTGACTAGCACAGTTAGCCTAAACTACTAGGACCACAGGGGGATATGATTAATCATTGAGGTGAGAATTGTATTAGAGGAATAAGCCCTGGTTGGTCTCCTATAGGTCACTACTGGATCATGAGGGGTGGAGTGCAAACCATAAGGACATCGGCTAAAACAGAGATCGACGAAAGACCGCCGATTTCCCGGTAATATCTTAAGTCATTATGATTGTTCCAAATCAACAATGAGAGCTGGGGGTGAATTATGGGTAGTCATCAACTAAAGTAAATATCCTTGAGAAAGGGAGCTTTGGGCTTCATCCCATCGTAGTTCCTAGTGCCCCCGAGAGCCCTTCACCGGGTATGCCCTGTGCAGTCTGGGATTAACCCTAAATCACTAGTATAATAACTGTAGACAAGAGTAGTCTAATATGTTAAGCATCGTATCATAATTCTCACCGTATAAGGTTGGAGGGCTTGTGGTAATATTCTCACTCGTGTAGGGTTGGAGAGATTGTGGTAAAATTCTCACCCGTGTAGGGTTGGAGGGATTCAGAACGGGTTGGTCCTGCGAGCTGGGAGCTCGGATTGGAATATCTTGCATGTCCATAAACCTGTGGAGGGTCATGCGGTACTGGGCCAATCGTCACACCGATGGCAGTACAGTGACTCTGGCGAGTTGTGATGGTTTGAGGGGCCAGTGAGTTATTTTACGCTGCGGTCTGGAGGATGATCCCCGAAAACACACACTCGACCAAAAAAACTAGTGGATAGCCAGCAAATAGTACGCAGATACTCTAGAGTGCACCTAGGACGTGTACAGAGGCGTATGGGAGGTCTAGGCCTGGTAGTGTGTATACCCGCCTAGGAGTGGAGATGCCCGCTCCACTGCTGCCGTAGCCACAACGATGGTATCAGAGAGTGATGCTAGCTCCGAAAAGCGGGAACTAAAAGTCTGTGATCACAGAGTCGTTGTGCGTGAGTTGCACTTGCATGACTCATAAATAACTGCATGCATTCATTCATATTAGGACATACGCTTCATGGATCCTTATCATAGAAATTAGTATGGGCACTTTTATATGATAAGTTAATTTTTTGGAAACTCTAACTTATATGTTTGTATAAGCACTCGTATAAGTTAGGGTACTTCTGTGATGTATATTAGTAGTGGATTTTTATACTTTATTTACTGCACTTTACTTATTTCTAGTTTTACTCACTTTTGTATTGTACATGCTTCTACATTTGGACTATATACATAGAACTGCTAGTGTAGATTTACTGCTTACATACTTGGTAGCATAGATTCATTGTCACCTGCTTCCCTTTTTGTTACCCCTTGTTGTCCTCTGCTTCGTCCTCCCGCACGATGCCTAGGAGTTGCGGGGCGAGGTGCAGAGGAAACGACTTAGTTTTTTGACTAATGGTCGGTGACCAAACTATTTTTAGGAGCTCGAGGAGATGGAGCACCAGCACGACCGGCAGGACGAGGTGACAGGACGTGAGGAGTTGATACCACCACCACCTACTACGTCTACTGTAGAGTTTCCTCAGGTGGGACGAGTACGGGGATAGTTTTGCTTCCGCATTTTATTGTGTGAGGAGAGTTGATATTCATGTACTGGGCATAAGCCCTTTTTACTTTTTTTATTATTTCTACTCATTGTGGACTAGATGTACTTTCATTTCATTATATGATATGTACTGTGACTGTGGACTGGTTTGTAGTTCATTTCTACATTACTACTATACTTCTATTTCTCATATTGGCCTGCATTTTTATTTTATGATCGTGTTAGCCGGCAGGATCGACGTCTTGCGGTGTCGTCTAACCCGTGAGTTAGAGTCCCCGTAAGGCGGCGGTTCTGGGCATAAGACCGGGAGCCTCCTTGGTAAGGGGAGGAGTCTTACAGCTTGAAGCGTCAACAATGACGAACCGACAGTTCCTTAAGGTTCCCCCCAATTTTACTTGGAGTCCTACTCCACCCTCTACCTCCTTCCTCTCCCCTGAAAATCCAAACAGAGGTCCGTCCGAGGCCAACACCCTCCTTGGCTCTACCTTCATCTCGTCAAACGCCTTCTTGAAAATGATGTTGATGGAGCTTCCGTTGTCAACAAGGATCCGAGAGACTGTGTAGCCTTCGATGGCTGTCTGTATGACCAGTGCATCGCAAAATGGATCCTCATGATATGACATGTCCTTCACCGAGAAGGTGATCTTCTCCTCCTGGGGCGGGGTCTGGGATGTTGAGGCGACGCTCCGTCGGTACATCACATGGAGGCTCGCCTTCCGAGTGGCCTCGATCACCACTCCACCATAGTTCACCACTATACTGCCTCGGGGTCCGACATCAACCCGGTCCTCACATACATCATCCCCCCTTCTCTGGGTAGAACCTCTTCAACCTGCACTGGCGACTGCGGCTGGGCAGGGCCTCTCGCCCCCTAACTTCCAGGAACTCGGGGTAGGTAGCCGTGGCGTGCCCCTCCACCTGGTGGAAGTCACAGTACGGTAGCGCTCCTCCCCTCATTTGGCGGGCTGGGCATTCTCTCCTGTTACCTCCTCCCCCTCCTATCGCCAAGGCTTGCTGCGATGGGGGTAAGAGCTGTCTTGGGGCTTGCCTCTGGAAGTTGAACCTCCCTTGTCCCCCATGAAAGTTCCCTCCGCCCTGAATGAGAGCTCTTCCTGGACCCCGGGCAGGCCCCCCCTGTTGCCTCCATCCTGGTTCTGAACCCTCCTGTCCCTGGAACCCCTGAGCTCTCTCCTCCTCTCTTCTTCTTCCTTCCCGATGCCTTGAGCCACCTAGCTCCTGGGGGGTCGGGTGGAGCTGCCACCCTGAGGAGCAATGCTTCACATCATCTCCATGATGCCCTGGATGGAGGCCATGAACTCTTGCCTCCCCACAAAGGGTCCTGTGCTGGGGAGCTCGCCGAGATCATCACTACCTCCCTGACTTCCAATCATGACACTCTCCCGAGATCTTCTATGCTGGTCACTCTCCACGCTCACCGCACCAAAAGTGTTGAAGACAAAATTGACCTCTGTGGAGTTTGGGATCCCAAAAGAGGGGTGACCTTACAACTACTACACTTGGGGGAACGTCACGGACCAAAGGCTTAAGAAAGTAGAAACAGACCCTCGGCTCTAGCGTGGAGGTCCCACCACACACTCGGAAGGTCACAAGAGCACTTCCCCTCCCTCACCTATGGCTGAGCTAGGTACCTTGGAGAGCTCTCTCACTCAACCAAGCTGAAGCATAAGGAGGAGGAAGCCCCAAAAAAAACCCTCCTCTCCAAAGGTACCCAAGGGGGTCTATTTATAGTTTTCCCAAGTATATGGACCAAAATGACACAAACACCCCTATAACAAAAAGGCCTTGGGACAATAGTAAACATCCACACGGGGGGGGGGGGGGGGGGTAAAGAGGTAATTCCACCCCGAGGGTAAAACGGTAAAAACATGGTCAAAAGAGATCCAATGGCGGGAGGAGCCATACCCCCCACCTCCCCGGGCACCCGAGACGAGCAGGTGACCCCCGAAGAACTGGGGAGCAGGCGACAGGGGCGAGACCCCGGCCCCCGACCGGTCTCGCCCTGCCAGGCCGCGGGGCAGGGGCGAGACCCCGGCCCAGGGCCGTTCTCGCCCCGCCAGGCTGCGGGGCAGGGCGAGAACCCGGCCGCGGGCCGGTCTCGCCCCGCCAGGCTACGAGGCTGGACGATAGCCCAGCCCCGGGCCGGTCTCGCCCCGCCAGGCCACGGGGTAGGGAGAGAACACGGCCCCGGGCCGGTCTCGCCCCGCCAGGCCGCGAGGCAGGGCGAGAACCCGACCCCGGGTCGGTCTCGCTCCGCCAGGCTGCGGGGCTGGGGGAGAACCTGGCCCCGGGCCGGTCTCGCCCCGCCAGGCTGCGGGGCAGGGCGAGAACCCGACCCCGGGCCGGTCTCGTCCCGCCAGGCCGCGGGGCAGGGGGAGAACCCAGCCTCGGGCCGGTCTTGCCCCGTCAGGCCGCGGGCAGGGGGAGAACCCGGCCTCCGGTCGGTCCTGCTGCTCCTACCTCGCACCTATCAGGCCGGAGTGGGTGTCCGCCAACTTGCCGCATCCGCCCTCCCAAAAAGGGGCCACAGGGGGGGGGTGGATTTCTCCTCCCCCTACTAGTACATTCCAAGGGTCGGGCCTAAATTGGTCACCAAGAGTGCAAACCGCACCAAAATCTTAAAAACTAATATATGGTCCTGCGCCTGCCGGGATGACCCCCACTCTGCGAATACGGGGTTGTACACCATGACCTCGACATCACCTAGAATACATGCCCCTCAATACCTCCAGGACAAATGTATTTTATGCAATCCAAGGCAACGAGCCGCTCCGCAAGCCCAGACCCCTCGCTAAATATACGGGGGACCAGACAAAGTACTACGAGTTCCACCAGATATGAGGACATGACACAGAATATTGCTACAAGCTTAAGGAGGAAATCAAGTATCTCGTCGAAAAAGGCCTCCTGGGGAGATTCTTACGGGGCTAAGCACCAAGTCCGCTGACAGGAAATCGGCCAACTGCTTGCTAGAACGTACTGGGGGGCAACCCCTAAGTCGATCAGCCCAAGAGAGGGCTTCGTCCTATCAGCGGGGCCCTGCCCATTGTAGTGTATATCAATTTTACTTTCCTATGAATGTTTTATGTAAATTTCCACAAGAACAGTCTCACGACTGTAACTCTAATAACTTTTAAAGTTTTCTCATTTCAGGCCTATAGAAGGCGAGCATCATCTGTGCGGTTTGAAATGTATACTCACTTAGCCCAAGTGAAAGGACATCCATTTACATTTACAACAACTGCCTCCGGGCAGCACGCTGCTCCTTACAGCACCTGCCTCCGGGCAGCACGCTGCTCCTTACAGCAACTGCCTCCGGGCAGCGCCCTTATTATAGCAAATGCCTCACGACAGCGCACTCCTTAGAGCAACTGCCTCCGGGCAGCGCGCTCCTTACAACAACTGCCTCCAGGCAGCGCACTCTTTATCGCAACTGCCTCCGGACAGTGCACTCTTTACCGTAACTGCCTCCGGGCAGCGTGCTCTTTACAACAACTGCCTCCGGGCAGCATGCTATTTACCACACCTGCCTCCGGAAAACGCGCTCCTTGTAATAGCCAGATCAGATATTTACATTGTAACAGCCCAAATTTCCAAATGGGAAAATTTTGGGTGACACGGCCTGGAACACGGGCGTGTCCCCGGGCGTGTCCTGCTCGGGTGCGGAGACGTCATGAGGTGGACGAAAATGCGTTCGACAAAGTGTTCTGGCGTGACACGGGCGTGATATGGGCGTGTCACGGGCGTGTCCTCCGTTGTGTCGACACCGTTGTGTCGACACCCTTGTGTCGACACCCTTGTGTCGACACCTCCGTTGTGTCGACACCTCTGTTGTGTCGACACCGTTGTGTTGACAGCTTTGTGTCGACACTCAGAGTCTTTAGTCGACAAAGTGGTCGACAGAGGTAACACGCTAGTGGCACGGGCGTGTACCTTCCGACACGGGCGTGTCGGAGGGCGTGTTCCCCTTGCTCGACGAAATTTGTTCGACGATCGTCGAGTGCAAGCACACGCCCCGTGACACGGGCGTGTCTGGGCCGACACTAGCGTGTCTGGGCCGACACGGGCGTGTATCCTAGCCGTGACCTGTTTCAGGATAAGACGATTTGTGCACCGCTTAAAGTACACGGCCTGTGACACGGGCGTGTCACAGGGCGTGTCGGACCCGAGAAGGGTTTTTTGGTTTTTTCTTGGCCGTCCATTTTCTTCAGCTGGGATCTAACAACTGAGAGTTCTCCCTGCTTCCTTAAGGCCGAAAACTAAGAAAGAATTCTCATTATGTTATTGTCTTCATCTTTGTAAAAGTTTATGTAAAAGACGAACAAAAAACAAACCGGAAGAGGTTTAATTGAAACTTTATTATCTGAAAAAGGTGTCTATTACAAAGGTATGACCTCGCTTATATAGAATTGAGGAGAGAAGAGAGAATACAAATAAGAGATGTGGGACTAAAAATTTACAGGACACAAGCGGACTATACAGACACAAACCGCACAAGCCGCGCGGTTAGACAGAAGGGCTAACCGCTCGGATATTACCAGAGAGAGAGAGATCGCCATGGGGGACCGCTAGATCGCCCGGTCTCCAAGTCGCCAGAGACAAACCGCTAGACCGCTTGGACCTCAGACAGCAACACACAACAACCAAACCGCTGAAGGGTAACAGCAAAACCGCGCGGTCATCAACCCACCAAGCCAGACCGCCAGACCGCCCGATCACCAACTTCAACACTCCCCCTCAAGCTGTAGCATATATATCGATCATGCACAGCTTGTCACAAATATGAAGAAACGAGACGGATACTGGCTTGGTGAAGATGTCAGCCAACTCTTTATCAGAAGTGACGAAGGGAGTGCAAATCTGTTCCTTCAAAATTTCTTCACGAATGAAATGACAGTCGACCTCAATGTGCTTGGTTCTTTCATGGAAGACCGGATTTTTTGAGATGTATATGACAATCTTGTTGTCACAGAACATAGGTAGAGGATGATTGTAGACCTCTCTTAAATCCAACATGAGAGCCCGTAGCCATTTTAACTCACAAGTGGTCAATTCCATACTCCGATATTCTGCTTCAGCACGGGACCTGAAAATAACAGACTGCTTCTTGCTCTTCCAGCTTACCAGATTTCCCCCAACAAAGGTGCAGAAACCAGAGGTAGACTTGCGATCCCCTTTGTCATCAGCGTAACTCGCATCTGAGTATGCTTCGACCTTCAGATGACCATTCTTCTGAAAGAGTAATCCTTTCTCAGGCGCTGCTTTGACATACTCCAAGATCCGCAAGGCGGACTGTAGATGGAACTCCCTAGGTGCTTGCATGAATTGACTCACCTTGCCCACAACATAGGAAATGTCGGGTCTGGTCACTTTGAGATATATGAGCTTACCAACTAGACGCCTGTACCGCGTAGTATCTGAAAGAAGAGGCGAATCATCTGTCCAGGTTTTGTCTTCTCCAATTGCCATGGGGCATCGGGCAGGTTTGGCTCCAGTCAATCCTGCTTCTTTTAATAGATCAAGGGCATACTTACGCTGGGAGAGGACTAAGGAGTTGGGCTTCCGAGAGATTTCGATCCCCAAAAAGTACTTCGGAGAGCCCATATCTTTCGTGACCAGATGTTGACGAAGATGCCGCTTTGTCAAGGCTACCCCTTCCTGATCATCGCCAGTGATAAGAATATCATCGACGTACACAGCAAGAACCACCAGTCCCGAGTAGGTTTTGCGAATAAATAGCGAGTGATCGACAGAGCTGCGCGCAAAACCAACGGCCGCCATGATGCCGGTGAACTTGTCAAACCAAGCTCGAGGGCTCTGCTTGAGGCCATAGATTGCCTTCTTCAGCCGGCATACTCGTGTTTCCCCCTGAGCAACATACCCAGGAGGTTGCTTCATGTAGACGGCCTCCTGAAGATCATCATAGAGGAAGACATTCTTGACATCCAGCTGGGAAATCAGCCAATCTCTATTGACCGCCACAGAGATAAGGACCCGTATAGTGCTGAGACGAGCCACGAGAGAGAAAGTGTCAATTAATCAACCCCATAGGTCTGAGTAAAGCCCTTAGCAACAAGGCGAGCCTTATAACGGTCCACCGTGCCGTCTGGGCCAAATTTGACCACAAAGACCCAGCGACACCCAACAACATCAGTACTAAAGGGAGGAGGAACAAGAGTCCAGGTACCCCACTCCGTGAGGGTCGTCATTTCCTCATCCATGACCATCTTCCCGTAAGGAATAACAATGGCCTCCTGGTAGGAACGAGGTGTGGTAGTGGCAGAGATAGCCAGCGCAAAGGCCCTGCGAGAAGAGGTAAGACGATCATATGAAACAACGACAACAAGGGGGTGTAGGGTACACGTCCGCACCACTTTGCGAAGAGCTACAGGAAGATCCAGGTCGGCGGGTCCCTCAGCATCCGGAGCATCCGTGGCAGAGAGAGCTGGCACGGGATGAGAGAGAGAGACGACGGCGGAGATGAGGGAGACGGTGGAGGAGAAGTGGGAGAGAGAGGTGGAGGGAGAGGAGTGGACGGAGACGGTGTAGGGGTGGATATCGCATGAGGAGACGAGGGAATGAAGGGAATAACATGAGAATCAGAAGCTGGGGGAAGATGAGAGGAAGCTGGGGGAAGAGAAGAGGAGTCATCCGAGAAGTAGGAGGCATTCTCGAAGAAGGTAACGTCAGCGGAGATGAACTGCTGACGAAGAACGGGGTTAAATCAACAGTAGCCTTTCTGAGTGGTGGAGTACCCCAGAAATACACATTTGGTGGAGCGAGGGGATAGCTTATCACAGGTGGCAGAGGGGGCATGCACAAATGCAGTGCACCCAAAGATGCGGAGAGGGAGAGGAAAAGGCTCCTTGCCCGGATACAGAATGGAGAATGGGGTTTTCCCATGGAGAACTGTGGAGGGAATGCGATTGATGAGGTAGCAGGCAAGGAGAACAACATAGCCCCAATATGAGCGAGGGACATGCATCTGGGTCATTAATGTGCGAGCGACATCGAGGAGGTGACGGTTTTTGCGTTCCGCCACCCCATTCTGTTGGGAGGTATAAACACATCTACTCTGATGAATAATGTCATGTTGCACACAAAAAGAGGTAAACGCATGACTCAGATATTCTTTAGCATTGTCGGAGCGAAAGATTTTAATACAAACACCAAACTGAGTTTTAATTAACAGATAAAAAGAGAGCCATATATCGAAAAGTTCAGAGCGATCTCGTAAGAGATACACACAAGTACATCGAGAAAAAACATCAATAAAGGTTACAAAATAAGAACTACCCCGACCAACGATGAGGGTAGGAGCGGTCCCCAGACATCAAAGTGGACAAGATCAAACGGACGAGTAGATCCCCGACCTTGCTTCGGCGGGAAGGAGGAACGGTGATGCTTGCCGAGTTGACAAGCATCACAGTGGAGAGGGGTACTGGAGGGAGGGAGGTGGGGCAAAAGCTGATGTAGAAGCCGTGGTGGAGGATGACCGAGGCGGAGATGCCACTGGAGAAGATCCGGACAAGAAGATGAGAAGGCAGACAAGGCGGAAACGTTGTCGAGGAAGTAGAGGCCGCCGCTCTCAGTCCCAGTAGCAATCGTCCGTTGGGAGCTCAGATCCTGAAAAGAACAAGAAGTCGGAGTAAACGTCACAGAACACTGAAGCTGCTTGCATAAAGAGGTAACCGACAATAAATTGCACAGAAACTTGGGCACATAGAGAGTGTCCGCTAGCCGAAGGGACGGAGTAACATATACCACTCCCGACCCATGAACCGGGGAGGGAGAACCGTCTGCAACGAGGACCGGGGGCAACCGATCATGCTTGTCGAGTAGAGAGAAGCACTGAGGATTGCCCGTCATGTGATTAGTTGCACCAGAGTCGATAAGCCATTTATCTTGAGTCACCACATGGGCACTACCTGAGGATGTGATCACTGAGGCAGATGGCTTGGAAGAGGAGGCGGAAGAGTCACCAGAGGGTCGAATATGGGGATACTTCGTCCAGCAGCGTTCGGAAGTATGGCCGGTGCAGCCACAGTGAGAGCAGAGGTAGCGGGAAGAAGCACGTCCGCCGGACTGGTGACTGCGTCTACCAGAGCCACTCCGCTGAGTTTGATGATCATAGTTGCCCGGTGGAGGAGGATGTAACAGCCCAAAGTTCTGAAACAGGCAAATTTGGGTGACACGGCCTGGGACACGGGCGTGTCCCAGGGCGTGTCAGGTGACACGGCCTGCGACACGGGCGTGTCGCAGGGCGTGTCGAGTTGTGTCGACGATTGGGCTTTGTCTCGACGATTTTTTTGGTCTCGACGATTTGTCGAGAGGATGCACACGGCCCAGGACACGGGCGTGTCCAAGGCCGTGTTGCATGCTCGACGATTTTTACTCGATGACCGTCGAGTGTCGAGAAGTGCGTGTCGAGTGTTGAACACGGCCTGTGACACGGGCGTGTCACAGGGCGTGTCAAATCAGGCGACGAACTCAGCCCGCCGAAAGAATTCGACAGGGCGTGTCTTTGTGCCGTGTCTGGGCACACGGCCTGGGACACGGGCGTGTCACAGGCCGTGTGAAGTCTCGGGATGATTTGGGCTTTTTTTCACCCAGGTACACGGCCACAGACACGGGCGTGTCTGAAGGCGTGTTGGTGACACGGCCAATGACACGGGCGTGTCCCGTGGGCGTGTCACTGGTTTGGATAAGTCGGTTGACCACCGCTTGAGGCACACGGCCAGGCACACGGCCGTGTTCGAGGCCGTGTCGGGTCAAAATGTGTGTTTTTGGCAGAATCGTGGCCGTCCATTTCTTCAGTCTGGATCCAAGGGCTGAAAGCTCTTCTTCTTTTTCCTTAAGGGCCGAATTCAGAAAAGAATCCTCACTTTGAATTGGCCTTCATCTTTCTTCAAGAGAGAGAGAAAGAGAGAGAGAAAGGAGGAGGAAGAAGGGAAGGGGGCTGCTGTTGGTGGTGCTGCGGTTTACCGGCGAGAGATCCGAAGCCAGCGTTGCGGAGGAAACGCTCTTGCGAGTCTTGCAAGCAAGCTTTCAAGCCATGGCACCGAAGCGATCGTCAAGGGTAACGACTTTTCTTCCTAGCCATGTGAAGGCTTCTGTTTTGGCATATCTTTTGATTCCCCCACCAAGAGGTGGCTGCTTTTGGGAGTCATTTGGGTGGATGCGTGAAATCCCCTTGATATTGCATATAGATCCGGAAATGAGTACGGAATAGGCATGCTGTGTGAAGCCCATCTGGACAGGTTGGTCTGGATTGGTGATGTTGCATACGAACTGGAGAAGACTCCGTGATAAACGTGTAGTGTAAGGAGTCTATGGGTTATGCCTGCGAAAAGGAGTAGCAGGAAGTACTGGGGTGGTAGTCCAGGGAAAATAGCCTTGTGGTGGTTTTGGGTCCAACCTGTGGTTGAGGCACAGAAAGTACTGGTGGGACCAGGAAAGGCCCTTTTTGTGATGCTTGATGTCATAGGGTGTCCACCTGTGAAGCGAGTCACAGGAAGTACTGGTGTGCCCAGGAAAGACCCCTGACATTTGTGCTTATGCGGTGTCCACCTGTGAAGAGAATCACAGGAAGTACTGGTGCGCCCAGGAAAGACCCGTTGTTGCTGTGAGGAAATGGGTATAGTGACATACCCAGGCTTGAATGCCAGGAACAGGATTGGTGAGACCGACCCGCGCCTTTGATATAGCCGTGAGTACGCTGTACTCGGAGAAGGCAAGGCGATTTGAGCAACGGGGGGTGGAGGATCCGACCTGCGCTATGTCCGTCTGACGTGAGACCAAAAAGTGCGGTCTGTTAGAGCGCATAGCAAGAGTCTTCGGCCTGCGCGCCATGACACAAAGGGGGGCTACGGGCCATCCCGGTGTCCGAGGACTAACTCCGGCTGCACGCCATGGAGTAAATGCTCAAGAGTGTTACCGTTGGGTGATAACCCTGATACGGTGGTGGGCAAGAGGTTGCCAGAACACCAAGAATGTGCCCTGAGTGCACGGACCGTTGGGCCGGGCGGCGAACGGTTGTGATGGCTTGTGTGCGTGAAAGCACCTTTGATGATATAGCTTGCCATACTTGTGATATGATATGCCTGCAGGGAAAATACCGCTGCCCCGAGAGGAGGGGTAGGGTCGTTATAATTTGGTCAGCTGAACGCTGACCGTTGCTTTTGTTTGCCACCGTTGGGTGGATTGTCCTTGCACAGGTGCTGGAGAGCCGAGCGGGTCGCATAGAGGTTGATGCTCCTGCTGGTGTTGCTGCTGCTGCTAGCCCTCGAAGGCTAATGTTCTTTTGAGTGTTTTCTTTTTGTGGCCGGCCTGCGCGCCAATTTGTTTAGGCCACTGCATGAAAGCCCTGTAAGGCCATAAGGCCAAGACTTTATACATGTTGTAAGACATTCCTATCTATATATAAAATGTGGAGTTTATATTTGGACATTCATGAGGAGTTCAAGTAGCTTAGGCTTCCGCTAGAATGCTTGGGATAGGTGCGATGCGCTGCTCTGGTATCATCCTGTACCTTCACCGACTGTTTTGTGGTATATCCTGTGGGGCCCCGGCCGGACCTTCTAGAATATATCATATGAACGGATGGGGTTGTTACATTTTTGGTATCGGTTGTCTTGGTCTTTCCCTCTCGAAGTCGTGGCCGCCTTCTTTTGTGGGGTGGCGAGCACGTGGTTGTGCACACCAAAGTCTACGATTGAACTCCTGAATGTCCATGATAGGAATGCATTTTGTATGTTTGAGGAACCTGCGTGTTCCTATTTTGTGTTGTTTGCTTGGGTACGACCGCTAATGTGTGTGTCTTGTCCACCTTTAGGTGACTCAGAGTGGAGCTGGGCAGTCTGAGCCCCAGCGTTCTGATGAAAGTACGGCACCAGCAGCAGTGCCTACACCTCCACCGTCTGCGGAACATGTCCGTTTAGTTGCGGAGGCCTTGTTTACCATGATCCAAGGCCAGCCACTTAGGCAGGAGCAAGCGGCTGTGGGGCCAGAACAGGTGGCGGCAAGGCCTGAACCTGTCGTGGATGTGGTACCTCGAGCGGCCGAGAAGCAGCTAACGCGGTTTATGAGTTTCCATCCGCCTACGTTCTCGGGAGCGGGAACCCCGACGCAGGCTGAGGATTGGTTATCGCGCGTCAAGCGAGTGATGACGGCGATAGGCACGGCGGAGCATCAGAAAGTTACCTTAGCCACCTTCTTGCTTGAAGGAGAAGCTCGGTTATGGTGGGATGAGATGGAGTTGCATCATTTGGCGGGTCGTCCGTTAACCCAAGTGTCGATGGAAGAATTCTCCCGGCTCTTCCTTGCGAAGCACCTTCCTGTGGCTCAACGGATAGCCATGGAAAATGAATTCCAACGGTTGACTCAAGGTGATGGCAGTGTTGACGCGTACCTGCATGAGTTTACTCGCTTGGGGCGGTATGCGGGTTCGATTTTTGCTGATGAGCAGAGGAAGACTAATCGGTTCTATGAAGGACTGAGGGACGAGTTGAGGTTCCTTGTGTCTAGTTCGGTGAACCAGGGTTTCCAAGCGTTGGTTGACACTGCGACCGCGTTGGAAAAAGATATGAAGAGGGTGCAAGGGAAGAGAGCGTTGGTGATGACGCAACCGGAGTGGAAGGCGCCCCGATCTGGAAAATCGTTTTATAAGAAGAGATGGGGTAAGAGGTCCAAGCCGAGTGGACAAGCTCCTTCATCAGTTGCAACGGGAGCAACATCAGGGGCAACCTCCAAGCCAGAAACTCGTACCTGCTTCAATTGTGGTAGGATGGGGCACATTGCGCGAGATTGCCGGATGCCGCCAAAGAGTGAAAAGAAGGCGGGAGCATCTTATGCAGAGAAAGGAAAAGCGGTGGTGGATTCCTCTGCCTCGCAAGCGCAACCCCGGGTCTACAATCTTGGCCTGTAGGAGGCCATCAAGCAGAGTGACGTGGTCACAGGTATGAGTTTAGTTTTGCTTATGCTAATGTTTGTATGCTTAGCTTAGTACCCCTACGTTTGTGGTTTGTGTGTGTGACATGTTTGTCATAGGCTTTGTGATGATTCGGGACACGCTGGCGCGAGCACTGTTTGATACAGGTGCATCGCATTCTTTTCTGTCTAGTGAATTTCTTACGCGGCTTGGGATACCCAGTCGTGCAAAGGCAGATAGCGTCAGAGTGGTGTTGCCGAATGGTTGTTGGATGCTTGCGGATCAAGCTTGCGATGTGGCGGTTCAAGTAGGAAGTCGGGATTTTTGTTTAACCGCATTTGTTTTGCCAATTTCGGAATTCGATGTGATTTTTGGGATGGATTGGCTTGCGGAGCAGCATGCTATGATCGATTGCCAGTCCAAAGAAATCACGTTGGGCCAGAATACCAAACAGGAGACCAAGTTCGCGGGTATGCGAGGAGTAGGCGGGACGTTGATGTCTGCACTCCAGGTAGTCAAAGCTGTTCGGAAGGGTGCGGAGTGTTACTTTGCACTAATTCAGGCTGTTGAGCCTAAGGCCACTTTGTGCGAGGTTCCGATTGTGGCAGAATTTGCTGATATGTTTCCCGCAGATCTCCCTGGGCTACCACCCCAGCGGGAGATTGACTTCACAATTGAGTTGGTGCCAGGTGCGAAACCAGTGGCCCGTTCGCCATATCGCGTTGCGCCTAAAGAGATGGCTGAGTTGAAGGTTCAACTACAAGAAATGTTAGAGCAAGGCTATATCCGCCCAAGTATGTCACCTTGGAGCGCGCCTGTGCTTTTTGTAAAGAAGAAAGATGGTGGGTTACGGTTGTGTATAGACTACCGTGAATTGAATAAGCTGACTGAGAAGAATAAGTATCCGATACCTCGGATTGATGAATTATTTGATCAGCTAGTGGGCTCGACCGTCTATTCAAAGTTGGACCTGAAGTCTGGTTATTACCAGTTAAGGATTCGGGAAGGTGACATTCCCAAAACCGCATTTGGAACGCGTTATGGGCACTATGAGTTCACAGTCATGCCCTTTGGATTGTGTAATGCGCCCTCGGTGTTTATGGATTTGATGCACCGTATTTTTCGTGAGTACCTGGATCTGTTTGTGATAGTGTTCATTGATGATATCCTGGTGTACTCGAAGTCCAAAGCGGAGCATGAGATTCATTTGCGGTTAGTGTTGAATACGTTGAGGCAAAATCAGCTTTATGCCAAGTTCTCGAAGTGCGAGTTTTGGCTATCGTCAGTGGCATTTTTGGGCCATGTGGTGAGTGGAGCGGGCATTGCAGTGGATCCAGCGAAGATAAGAGCCATACAAGATTGGCCAATACTGTCTTCCGTGGCCGAAGTTAGGAGTTTCCTTGGACTTGCGGGCTATTATAGAAGATTTGTGGAAAACTTCTCGCGGATCGCTTTGCCGCTAACCACACTGACGCGAAAAGATCAGAAGTTCGTTTGGACGCCAGAGTGCGCACGAGCTTTTGAAGAGCTGAAGGTTCGGTTGACCACGGCGCCGGTGTTGTCTTCGCCATGTGGAACCGATGGGTTTGTAATATATAGTGATGCCTCAGGGAGCGGCTTAGGCTGCGTTCTTCTGCAGAGCGGAAAGGTGATTGCTTATGGCTCACGCCAGCTGAAGGTGCACGAGCGGAACTATCCCGTCCATGATTTGGAATTAGCAGCGGTGATTTTTGCACTGAAGCTGTGGCAACACTACCTTTATGGTGTGAAGGTGGAGATCTATACTGATCATAAGAGCCTTAAGTATCTGTTGGAGCAGAAAGAGTTGAACATGCGACAACGAAGGTGGTTGGAGTTCCTTGGGGACTACACTTTCGAGATTCATTATACACCCGGGAAGGGGAATGTTGTCGCGGATGCCTTGAGTCGGCGAGTTCCGGCTAGAGCGAATTGGTTACAAAGGCATGATGAACGTCTGATCCAGGAGTTGGAGGCATTGGAGATCTATTGTGTTGACAAAAATTCCACTGCCATTGCGTGTTTGAACTGGACCGAGGTGCAATGTGACCTTGCGGACCGAGTTCGACGGGCAACGGAGTTGGATGAAGATCTCTTGCGCTATGGGAATGAAGGGCCAGAGGGCAAATTCACCTGGATTGACGGTCTGTTGCGAAAAGAAGGCCGATTGTGCGTCCCAAATGTGGGGAAACTGAGGGAAGAACTGATGTATGAAGCACATTATACGAAGTATTCCATTCACCCCGGGAGCACAAAGATGTTCAACGATATGAAAAAGCTCTTTTGGTGGCCAGGGCTTAAGAAAGATGTTGCCCTGTATGTAGCCAAATGCCAAACATGTGCGATGGTGAAGGCGGAATGCCAAAAGCCGGGCGGTTATTTGAAGTCACTGCCGATCCCATTATGGAAATTTGATGATATTTCCATGGATTTTGTGCATGGATTGCCAAGATCGCAGCGAGGAAATGATTCCATTTGGGTGATAGTTGACCGGCTAACAAAAGTAGCACATTTTCTCCCAAACAGGCGGGATGATTCGGTTGAAAGTTTGGCAAAGTTATATGTTGATCAAATTGTGCGTCTTCACGGTGTTCCTCGAAGCATCGTAAGTGATCGAGATGGGCGATTCACGTCAAATGATTGGAGACTAGTTCACCGACTGTTGGGCACGAAATTGACCTTCAGCACGGCCTTTCATCCCCAAACGGATGGCCAAACTGAACGTACCAACAGAACAATGGAGGACATGCTCCGAATGTGCGCCCTTGACTTCGGAAAGAGATGTGAAGATCATCTCTATATGGTCGAGTTTGCATATAATAACAGCTACCAGGCAAGTATTGGGATGGCACCATATGAAGCCCTATATGGCAGGAAATGTCGTACTCCCTTGGCTTGGGTAGAAGCGGGTGAAGCCCGGGTTGTTAAACCAAATGAGGTGGATGAAGCAAACTCAACCATTCGGACTATTCGAGAGAGATTGCTAGTTGCTCAGGATCGACAAGCGAAGTACTACAACGCCAAGCACCGGAACGTTGAATTTGCGGTTGGCGATTGGGTCTACTTGAAGATCAATCCATTCAAAGGTGTCTCCAGGATTCGACGATTGAAAAAGTTGAGTCCAAGGTATTTGGGTCCCTTTGAAGTGGTTGAGCGAATTGGCGAAGCAGCTTATCGGCTCGCTCTGTCGGCGGACTTGGGTGGGTTACATGATGTCTTTCACATCTCGGTGCTGCGGAAAGCCGTGAAAGATCCAGCTCAAGTGATCGCGGATGATCGTGTGCCGGTGGAGTATGGGCTAACAACGAGAGTTAGACCCATTCGGATCGAAGATCGAGCCGAGAAACAGTTGCGGAACAAGACAGTCGGTATGGTGAAAGTCCGGTGGGACAACTGCGGCCGTGAAGAGTTGACGTGGGAACGCGAGCAGACCATGCGAGAAGAGTTCCCTGAGTTGTTTCTGTAATTGGTAGCGAGACTGTTGTAACATAAACATTGAGATATTGTTACATTTTTCTTGCTGTCTTTTTGTTACTTTCCTGTCGCTGAATTTCGAGGACGAAATTGTTTTGTAGGAGGGGAGGATTGTAACAGCCCAAAGTTCTGAAACAGGCAAATTTGGGTGACACGGCCTGGGACACGGGCGTGTCCCAGGGCGTGTCAGGTGACACGGCCTGCGACACGGGCGTGTCGCAGGGCGTGTCGAGTTGTGTCGACGATTGGGCTTTGTCTCGACGATTTTTTTGGTCTCGACGATTCGTCGAGAGGATGCACACGGCCCAGGACACGGGTGTGTCCAAGGCCGTGTCGCATGCTCGACGATTTTTACTCGACGACCGTCGAGTGTCGAGAAGTGCGTGTCGAGTGTTGAACACGGCCTGTGACACGGGCGTGTCACAGGGCGTGTCAAATCAGGCGACGAACTTAGCCCGCCGAAAGAATTCGACAGGGCGTGTCTTTGTGCCGTGTCTGGGCACACGGCCTGGGACACGGGCGTGTCACAGGCCGTGTGAAGTCTCGGGATGATTTGGGCTTTTTTTCACCCAGGTACACGGCCACAGACACGGGCGTGTCTGAAGGCGTGTTGGTGACACGGCCAATGACACGGGCGTGTCCCGTGGGCGTGTCACTGGTTTGGATAAGTCGGTTGACCACCGCTTGAGGCACACGGCCAGGCACACGGCCGTGTTCGAGGCCGTGTCGGGTCAAAATGTGTGTTTTTGGCAGAATCGTGGCCGTCCATTTCTTCAGTCTGGATCCAAGGGATGAAAGCTCTTCTTCTTTTTCCTTAAGGGCCGAATTCAGAAAAGAATCCTCACTTTGAATTGGCCTTCATCTTTCTTCAAGAGAGAGAGAAAGAGAGAGAGAAAGGAGGAGGAAGAAGGGAAGGGGGCTGCTGTTGGTGGTGCTGCGGTTTACCGGCGAGAGATCCGAAGCCAGCGTTGCGGAGGAAACGCTCTTGCGAGTCTTGCAAGCAAGCTTTCAAGCCATGGCACCGAAGCGATCGTCAAGGGTAACGACTTTTCTTCCTAGCCATGTGAAGGCTTCTGTTTTGGCATATCTTTTGATTCCCCCACCAAGAGGTGGCTGCTTTTGGGAGTCATTTGAGTGGATGCGTGAAATCCCCTTGGTATTGCATATAGATCCGGAAATGAGTACGGAATAGGCATGCTGTGTGAAGCCCATCTGGACAGGTTGGTCTGGATTGGTGATGTTGCATACGAACCGGAGAAGACTCCGTGATAAACATGTAGTGTAAGGAGTCTATGGGTTATGCCTGCGAAAAGGAGTAGCAGGAAGTACTGGGGTGGTAGTCCAGGAAAATAGCCTTGTGGTGGTTTTGGGTCCAACCTGTGGTTGAGGCACAGGAAGTACTGGTGGGACCAGGAAAGGCCCTTTTTGTGATGCTTGATGTCATAGGGTGTCCACCTGTGAAGCGAGTCACAGGAAGTACTGGTGTGCCCAGGAAAGACCCCTGACATTTGTGCTTATGCGGTGTCCACCTGTGAAGAGAATCACATGAAGTACTGGTGCGCCCAGGAAAGACCCGTTGTTGCTGTGAGGAAATGGGTATAGTGACATACCCAGGCTTGAATGCCAGGAATAGGATTGGTGAGACCGACCCGCGCCTTTGATATAGCCGTGAGTACGCTGTACTCGGAGAAGGCAAGGCGATTTGAGCAACGGGGGGTGGAGGATCCGACCTGCGCTATGTCCGTCTGACGTGAGACCAAAAAGTATGGTCTGTTGGAGCGCATAGCAAGAGTCTTCGGCCTGCGCGCCATGACACAAAGGGGGGCTACGGGCCATCCCGGTGTCCGAGGACTAACTCCGGCTGCACGCCATGGAGTAAATGCTCAAGAGTGTTACCGTTGGGTGATAACCCTGATACGGTGGTGGGCAAGAGGTTGCCAGAACACCAAGAATGTGCCCTGAGTGCACGGACCGTTGGGCCGGGCGGCGAACGGTTGTGATGGCTTGTGTGCGTGAAAGCACCTTTGATGATATAGCTTGCCATACTTGTGATATGATATGCCTGTAGGGAAAATACCGCTGCCCCGAGAGGAGGGGTAGGGTCGTTATAATTTGGTCAGCTGAACGCTGACCGTTGCTTTTGTTTGCCACCGTTGGGTGGATTGTCCTTGCACAGGTGCTGGAGAGCCGAGCGGGTCGCATAGAGGTTGATGCTCCTGCTGGTGTTGCTGCTGCTGCTAGCCCTCGAAGGCTAATGTTCTTTTGAGTGTTTTCTTTTTGTGGCCGGCCTGCGCGCCAATTTGTTTAGGCCACTGCATGAAAGCCCTGTAAGGCCATAAGGCCAAGACTTTATACATGTTGTAAGACATTCCTATCTATATATAAAATGTGGAGTTTATATTTGGACATTCATGAGGAGTTCAAGTAGCTTAGGCTTCCGCTAGAATGCTTGGGATAGGTGCGATGCGCTGCTCTGGTATCATCCTGTACCTTCACCGACTGTTTTGTGGTATATCCTGTGGGGCCCCGGCCGGACCTTCTAGAATATATCATATGAACGGATGGGGTTGTTACAGAGGAGCAGGCAGAAGTGGGCGCTGAAGGAGAGAGGTGACAGCGGAGATATGAGCAGCGGTGGCATCTAAGGTAGGAGATTCCGCCTCACCCAGAATTTGCTGGCGGATCATGTCATAAGTATCAGGAAGTCGGAGCAGGTAACACACAACCAGAAGCTCCTGGAAGTGCTTGTGTTGTTGAGCCAAATCCGCAGAAAATGGGCGATTCTGAAGAATCTCAGCCCCAAGAGCCTGAACCTGTTGGTAGGCAGCAGCAGGAGACAAGGTAGGACAGGCAAAGAGGTCCGCATACAACATATAGATGCGGGACGTCTGAGCCCCCTTGGAGTACAGAGCGGCAAGATGAAGCCAAGCGACCTTGACCGTCTCATCATGACGGATGACGGGAAGGCACTCATCGGATAGGCTGTTAGCGTGCCAAGTACGCACAAGCGAGTCACTCGCATCCCAGTCATCAAAGAGAGGGGAAGTGGTAGTAGGAGGGTCATCAATGAGATGGTGGCATTTGCGTTGCGAGCGTAGGAGAAAGGTGAATGAGATGCTCCAATCCGGGTAGTTGGAGCCGACAAGCTTGGAAACTGTGCCAAGGTTCCCGGAAGGAGTAGGTGGAAGAGGCGGAGCCGGATTGGCGACAGGGGTGGTGGCAGGAGTGGTGGCAGTAGAAGCATCAGAAAGAGTCATAGGAGCAAACAACGGGAAGCCGTGCGGTTAGGAAACAAACCGCCCGGATAGGAAGAAGAACAACTGCAACGATCACGATGGCAGACAACAGCGGCCAGAAAAGCCACGACCAAGCCGCAGACTCAAGCAGAGGGATAGAAGTCGAGCGGCTAGAAGACAGGCCGCGCGAACAGAAGCAAAGATCAAACAAGGCAACAGGTCGCGACGATAGGTTGCGACGACTAAGCACAGGTAACAAAGAGGTCGCACACACAGATGGAAATGACATGGAGAGAAAGAAGTCGCGCGGACAGGGCGCAAACGGGCGAAGCAAGCCGCGCAGATAGGATCGGGAGGAGAAGATCGAGTCCTCTGATACCATGTAAAAGACGAATAAAAAACAAACCGAAAGATGTTTAACTGAAACTTTATTATCTTAAAAAGGTGTCTATTACAAAGGTATGACCTCCCTTATATAGAATGAAGGAGAGAAGAGAGAATACAAATAAGAGATGTGGGACTAAAAATTTACAGGACACAAGCAGACTATACAGACACAAACCGCACAAGCCGCGCGGTTAGACAGAAGGGCTAACCGCTCGGCTATTACCAACGAGAGAGAGAATGCCATGGGAGACCGCTAGATCGCCTGGTCTCCAAGTCGCCAGAGACAAACCGCTAGACAGCTTGGACCTCAAACAACAACACACAGCAACCAAACCGCTGAAGGGTAACAACAAAACCGCGCGGTCATCAATCCGCCAAGCCAGAACGCCAGACCGCCCGGTCACCAACTTCAACACTTTAGAGAGAGAAAGGGAGAGGAAGAAGGAGGAAGAGGAAGAGGGGCTGATCTCTGGTGGAGCTTGAGAGTATCAAGCTGAGATTCGAGGCCATCTTCGCGAAGCAAAAGCTGTTGCGTTTCTTTCTAGCCAGTTAGGAGCTCATGGCACCGAAGCGGTCTTCAAGGGTAACGACTTTTCTTCTTAGCCATGTGAAAGCTTCCTTTTTGGCATATGAATATGATTCCCCCACCAAAAGGTGGCTGCTTTTGGGAGTCTTTTGGGTTGATTCATGGAATCCCCTCTCATATAGATCTGGAAATGGAGTACGGAATAGACATGCTATGTGAAGCCCATCTGGACAGGTTGGTCTGGATTGGTGATGTTGCATCGAACCAGAGAAGATGCTGTGATAAACGAGTAGTTTAGGAGTCGACTGGTTGGACCTGTGAAGGGAAGTAGCAGGAAGTACTGGAGTGGTAATCCAGGAAATTACCCATATAATGCTTGTGCTGCTTATGCTGTTGGGTCCACCTGTGAAGAGAGTAACAGGAAGTACTGACGTGGTAAGCCAGGAAAAGCCCTGACATTTGTGATATGTGCGAGATCATACCTGTGAAATGGAGTAGCAGGAAGTACTTGTGTGCCCAGGAAAGATCCGTAAATGTTGTGATATGAATGGGTGTAAGAGAAATACACAGGCTTGAATGCCAGAACAGGATTGGTGAGACCGACCCTCGCCTTTTGTAGCCGCGAGTACGCCGTACTCGGTGATGTCAAGGCGATTTGAGCAATGGGGGGGGGGGGTGGAGGATCCGACCTGCGTTATGTCCGTCCGACGTGAGACCAGAAGGTGCGGTCTGTTGGAGCGCATAGCGAGAGTCGTAGGCCTACGTACCATGACATAATGGGGGGCTACAGGCCAATCCCGATGTATTACGACTAGAACTCCGGCTACACGCCATGGAGTGAAATGCTCAATGTTTTACCGTTGGATTGTGACCCTGATACGGTGGTGTGACCTTGATTCACTAGTACACTAAGAATGTGCCCTGAGTGCACGGATCGTCGGGCCGGGTGGCTGACGGTTGTGATGGAATGTGTGCGTAAAAGCACATTTGTGATATATCTATTTACTTGTGAAATGCTATGCCTGCAGGAAAGAAGACTGCTGCCCCGAGAAAGGGGTAGGGTCGTTATAATTTGGTCAGCTGAATGCTGACCGTTGCCTCTGTTTGCCACCCTTGGGTAGAATGTCCCTATGCAAGTGTTGGAGAGCCGAGCGGGACGCATAAGGACCGAAGTCCCTGCTATATTTGTTGCTGCCATTGCTAGCCCTCGAAGGCTAAACGAAATGGAAATGTTATGTTTTCTTTTTATGTGGCCGACCTGCGTGCCAATATTTGAGGCCACTATTTTGAAAGCCCTGTAAGGCCATAAGGCCAACTATTTGTATGTGTAAGACATTCCTATAATGTATAAAATATGGAGTTTTTATATGTTGGACATTCAGGTGTGGAGTTCAAGTGTAGTGTTATAGGCTTCCGCTAGAATGCAATGTATTAGGAGCGCTGCGCTACTCTGGTATCACTTTGTAGCTTCATCATCTGTTTTGTGGTATATGCTGTGGGGCCCCGACCGTACCTTCTAGTATATATTATATGAACGGATGGGGTTGTTACATACATTCTCCAACAATGCTCTCTTGAATAGACACCGGGACTCGGACTACAAAAGATAAAAGATCAAGGACAATGCTATCATATCAAGTAAAGTCGCAAATGCACTGCATAAAATCACCAAAGGGTGATAACAAGTATGCATCAGACATAACAAAAAGCAAAAGACAAATATACAATATACTCAACCAAAGAAAACACACTAATACAAGAATATAAAGCTGCTGCATATTAGTCACGTCAACATCATAACTCTCATCGCTAGAGATATCATCAAAACTAAAACCAAATATGTCGCATCCCAAGCTCCTGCCAACAAGATGAAAAGCCTCCGAGACTCCACGCCTAAGCGTCAGTTCACGAACGTCCTCCATTTGAGGCTCCACCTCCTTGGTCCAGATCTCATCATGAACCTCCTAGCTAATCAAGCAACGATCCCGCATATAATTTAAAGACTCTAGGTACTCCGCAAGTCTGACGGCTTTCGACTCTAACACGCGGCTATCTGAAGATAACGTCTCCACTTGAGCCTTCGCCGCATGAACCTCTGTATCTAAACAGAAAGTCTCTTCCTGGACATGCTTCAGCATCTGCGCGGTCCTCTCCAACAAAGATTTCTCCACCTCAAAGGACTCCCGTGTCTCCTCCAATTCTGCCTTCAGCTCCGACCCGATCCGGCGAAATCGAGAAATGTCCCGACCATGATCATCCCTCAAAGTAGAAAGTGACCTCACCGCCGTCCTAAAATTCTCCTGAAGAGCAAGATATACATCCTTCAAGCTCACGTAATGATCATTCCAGGTAACGACAATCTGAGCCTGGGCCTCAATCTACAAGAAAAAGACGGAGAAAAAATCAGTACAAACACAACAATGAAGGAGAACCAGAAATAATTGAACTCGCTTACCATTTCATTCATCTCCTTCAAAGAAGAAGACAACCACGGAGCAGCCGACCCGCAAGAGAACCCCGGGGGGGAAGAACACCCGAGCACCTATACCTCAGAAGCAAGCCCGCCTCGACCATCAGAAGAAGTAGTCTTACCCTGAGAAACCGAACAAGACACAATACCATCGCCACCACGACGGGCTGTAATGGCCTCCCTCTTCCGACCAAAATCCCATTCCAAAGATGTCTCGGTAATCCGCCAAAAATCTGAAGAAATACCGCAACGCGATAAATGTCTCTTCCACAAACGAGGAAATGTTGAACAACCTGTTCGCCAACTCACGGGCTCTGAAAATTCTAGCACTGAGAAAAACTCCCGCTCTTTCTCCTTTTGGTGGCGACAACGATCAGACAATGCATCACATAGCTCTGGCAAGCCCCAGGAGTTCTTGACATAACCAAATAAAGTATTTCCTTGACGACGGTCCGTCCGAGTCTCAAAATTAAGTCAACTCTTGTTACTATGAATTTTCACACGCTCACCACCATCAGAGCGAATGTCGCACAAATCGCGGAAGCAGTCCGAAGAGAGTTTCCCGCCATGTTCACGAAAGAAGACAATCAATCACATGAGCCGTAATACCCCCAAGGGAGTAAACTGGGAAATTGGTACGCCGAAAAATTTCAGAATCTCGATCACTACCTCGCATGGGGGGAACCAAAAAGCCGATCTCAAAGTAGTCTCGCAGATCGTCAACCAATCGAGAGGAGGATTTTGAACCCTCTCTTCGACACGTGGTATCTTCACTTCAAGGTCAGCAGGCAGACCGAACCTTCTCCTCCAAATCGCAATCTGATCATCGGTAACAGAGGAGCGCAAACACAGGGGCACGGGCGCGGGGGAGCGGGTGCAGGCACGGGCACGCGGTTGGACGCAGGCGCGGGCGCGCGCGGTCGGGCTCGGACGCGGTCGGGCTCGGGCGCGGTCGGACGCGAGCGGGACAGGGAGCTCCCGCGCGCGCCTGCACGCGACCAGGCGCCCGGCGGACCGCGCACTCCAGTGCACGAACATGCACGTGCAGACACGTGCGTGGTCTGGTGCGCGCACGTACGCCCGCACGCCCACCAGTGCGCGCAGCGCGCCGACTACCTTCTTCAGACGCATTCGTCTCCTCTCCTTCTCATCCCAAGCATATTCTAATATTTTTACCTTAGTTTGCAGGGTGCCCCCATCCGCCGTCTCCGGCCTTTCACCATTCGTCATCATCGCCACCATGAAGAAGAGAGAGATCCCTGCTCTTTCGCTCGTACCAATATCCAACAGCACAGAATCTCGGGGGGGGGGGGGGGGGGGGGGCAAATGATGGGGATGATCTCCACCCAAAAGTAGTAGGACCTTTGGTTTGACCGCACGTGCGATCACTGCGTCCGATCCCTCGCGCATCGATCTCATCACGCGTGATGAACGAACCGCCGCGAAAGTCGCCTCGCCGACGTCGGGCGGCCGGCCTCCTCCCTGGACACCGGCTGCCACTCCTCTCGCCACGCCGACCGCTCTCCCCCAGCCATCGGCGCACTACCGAGGGGGAGGCACCGACAGTCTCTCCCCCTCTACCGTCGGCCGCGACAGAGCGAGCGGCCGCCGGCCGAGCCGAGATAGCTGCCTCGCGTGCCGCTCTCCCTCGGCCGCCGGCCGCGCCCGAGAGAGCGGCCGTGCGGGCCGCCGCGCTGCCTCTCTCTCTCCCTCGGCCGCCGGCCGTGGCCAAACAAGTGGCCGCGTCGGGTGCGGTCGAGAGAGTGGCCGCGCCGGGCGCGCCCGAGATACCGGCCATGCGGGCCGCTCTACCTGGGCCGCCGGGGCATGACCGAGGAAGCGACCATGCCGGCCGCTCCTCCTCGGCCGCCGACGCGCGGCTGAGGGAGCGGCCGAGCCGGTAGCACCTCATCGGCTGCCGCCGACGGTCCTCCCCTCGCCGACGAATTTGGCGGCGAGTTCGCCAGCCGCCCGTGGGGTTCCGCCCTCGCCTTCCGATCGTTTGGGGTCATTCTCCGCCGTCCGATTCGTGTGTAACCACCCACTAACCGCCCAGTTAGTTGGAGAATTTTACTAATAATTTAATAATTTATTTATGGTGCAAATAGCATGATTGATTATCATAAGTTTGAACCCCTAAACCATAAGAAAAATATTAATTTCGGGTGGTTATGATGTGCGGATAGGCGCATAACCACCATAACCACTCATGGAGTCTATAAAAGGAGTCTCATGACTCCTCATTTCTCACATTTTCCCTCCGAGCCTTCTTCTTACTCAGGTCGAAGCTCTGCCCAATTTCTCCTACGAGCAACGTTCGAGCCGCACCCAAGCCGCGTTCGAGCCACCTTCGAGCCTCCGGACAAAGTTTGATCTCTCCGCTTCCAGAAGGCCACCGCGATCGCAAACTCAAGTGCTCCACTCCCGCGTTTAATGCCAGTAGAACGCCCAGTGAAGCCATCCGTTGCAAAGCGCAATTTGTAACAAACACCAGACACGACGACATGTTGTCCGCCGTGTGTTAAGTGTTCTCTCATCTCAAAATTATAACAAGAGGCGGCTTGTCGCCCTCGATTCAACGAACAAGATGTAACAGCTAGGAAATAGTGGATTTTGACCGGCACAGATCCGGTCACGCCGTTTTGTACCCGCTTGAGGTGTTTTTCCACGTTAAAACTTATGTGTACGATCGACTCATCTCATTGACTGTGTGCGCGCTTGACCGTTCCGAGAGCTAAGTCGGTCCAGATTATTCCGGTCCGACCGGGACGTCGAATTAGACCGCAACATTAATATATGATTTTTTTTGTTAGAGCAAAAAAAAGTATTAATTTTAGGCAGGGGTCTCACATAATGTCTGTGTGGGGACTGGATTTTTTTTATCAAATTATGATTGTAACGTAATTACAGTTGTATTTTAGACATTTTTATAGCAAAAATACAGTCGTAAAATAGCTAAAGAATGCACACCTTCATTACGAATGTATTTTGTGACTTTTTTATCCTAAAACATATACATATGAATACTTAAATAACCGTAAAAATCTATAAATGAATATTCCACTAATTAGTTCTTAAAAAATAAATAATATAGCAAATAAATCAATTTTCCCAAACCATTTACAAAATCCCGCGTGTTGTGCCAAATAAGCTCGGCATATCAAAAATTCTCTCTTAAAAACACACACCTATCAGCCTGTTTTAAACATTCTTTGAAGAGTGGACTATGATACTTGCAAAGTTCCCTTTTTATTAAAAATCAAACATATTTTAGAAGATATTTGATAAATGAATTAAGACTCATCAAGCCTTAATTACCATTTAACCGTATGTTCTGAATTTAGTTCTGTTTACTAAGACTGCGTTTGGCAGGGTTTATCACAACTTATTTGCTCCGATGAAGTTGGATAAAAGCATCATTGTATGTTTGATATTACAAATGTTACTACGATTGTCAAAAAAATAACAGTTTGAGGCATAAGATTTTGTTATGACAATAACATTTTTGTCCAACCTCATCATAACAAATAAGCTGTGTCAAGAGCCTAAACCAATTCCCAAACTTGGAGTGCTTTTTAAAAGGCGATTGATATCCGCACTACATTTTTGGATATTCGCACTACGATTACTTCTAATTTTTCGTGCCTTTTGAAAATACTTCTTTTACATGCATTTTTAGGAAAAGTGTTCAACATAAACGTTGTAGATCTCTTCGAGATCTACAACTTTCATGTTAAACACTTTTCCTAAAAATGCATGTACAAGACTTACATTAGGAAATACACTCAGATTTCACGCATTTTAAAAATACTCCTTGTACATGCATTTTTAGGAAAAATGTTCAACACGAAAGTTGTAGATCTCGGAGAGATCTACAACTTTCGTGTTGAACACTTTTCCTAAAAATACATGTACAAGGAGTATTTTTAAAAGGCGCGAAAAATTAGAAGTAAATGTAGTGCGAATATCCAAAAGCGTAGTGCGGATATCAATCGCCTTTTAAAATCAGTCTCCTAACATCGAGTGCTTTTTAAAATCAATCTCAAAACTTTCGAGTACTTTTTAAATACTTTTTAAATAATTTCTAAATGATTAAAATTAATACTTGAATTTTGGATACTTTTTAAAATGAGTCTCCAAACTTCTAAGGTTTCGTTTGGGGGACTTATTTTCATCGGTCAAACAGTCACGACCGCATGAATCGGGTCTTAATTATGATTTGATTCATGCGATCGTAACCGTTTGACCGGTGAAAATAAATCCCTCCAAACGGAACCTTACAAAACAGTCATCAACTATTGCAAAACACACAAAAAGACCCCCTAATTATATTCCGTTATAGTCCTTAGTCCCCAATCCTTCCTCAAAAGCTATTTCTAGTTCAGTTATATAATACTTTTAAAAAAATCCTTATAAAAAAAATAATTGATTAAATGAATCAAATCCTGCAGCGACCAATGCTTCTCAATGGTAAATCCTTCCTTGAAGGTGGCATTAGCCTATGTTATATAAGTACTAAAAATAAAACGGTTATAAGGGCAAACTATCCTTCGAGAGGATGAAAGCAAGAGCTGGGGGAAGGGGCATACCCCTTTCCCTAGAAAAGTCGGAGACACAAGCAATGTTGGCTACATAATCAGCTGCAGAGTTAGCCCTTCGATCAATAAGTGAAATGTCAGTCCTAGGGCAATCCTTCAACGAATGCGCCAGCTTTTCTTCAACATCTCCATCCCATAGACCCGAAAAAATGCGGTTCAAAGCGTCACAAGCATGAGCTGAGTCGCCCTCCAGAATTATTCCCAAAGCTGTGCCCATGTAATCTTCTACCAGAGTGGCGCCGAGGAGGGCGCTCCTGACCTCAGTCATGTTGACCGATTGGCTGTGAATGCGAACGCCCTTGACAGCAATTAAGACTCCGTCATGGTTTCGAATGGAGCAAGCCAGCCCAGCGCAGCTGTTCGGGTGCACCGATCCATCAAAGTTAATGGTAAATCCTTCCTCCTCTAGCCATTTTGCAGGAACAACTCCCTTTTTCCACGTCCATTGCAACTTCTCCAGGTTTTGCCATAACTCTTTCCAATAAAATTTTAATCATATTCACTAAGGGTCCGTTCATTTGGGCTCTTCTGAGGGTCTGTTTCATTTGATTTTTTTTTTAAAAAAATCAAAATTTGGCATTTGCTTGACTAATTTTTCCCCAGTTTTGATTTTGAGCTTGGTTTTCAGCTCCTTCTAAAATTATCCCCCACCAAAACAACCTAACTAGGCCTGTTTTGATCGATTTTAAGAATAGACGGGTCTTCCCTATTTGCCTCCGGCAACGCCCGATCATCATCGGCGTGGTCGGCCAAGACCTGGCCTTGATCGGATTCTGCTCATCCACCCGGTGTCCCGTCACATTTAGGGTCTGTTTGGGACAGCTCTGGCGGATTGAAAAGCTGCTGTCCGGATAGAGCTGTTTTGAAATAGATTTCTGGGGAGCAGTTTTGCAAAGCTGCAGAGTGTTTGAGTGTTATGTGCAGAAGTGCGCTTTGAAGAGCGATTTTATTTTTTTAGCTGTTTGGAGAAACAGCTTTTGGAAGCTGTTTTTTAAAAAACAAAAATATATAAATATTTAAAAATAACTGATAACATGTGTCTTTTACATAGTTGTAGCAATAGAAAAAAAGGTCTTGCAATATCCGGCGACTCCTTTTTCCAATCCTTTCGATCACCTGTTCGAAAATAAATTGATATGAATCAAACTTTTGATATTTTTAACCCTTTAAATTTTTAGTAAGCGTCGGACCGAATTTTTATCTGCGCGCGCTGTATATCTCTTCGGCAATGTTATCTCGTACTGTAGACATATGTTCTTCTCCAACAGCAAGAGTCTTCTCCAGTTGCGACTACCTGACTGAACATAGTATTCAATTTCTCCTCCAACTTCGGTGCAATACCTCCGCACCGAAATTTTTTCGCCGCTGGAACAACCTGTTGTAATCAATGTATCAATGTTAAAATATGGAAAAATATGAACTAATTTAATGAAATGAAACTTGAATTTGTTCGGACCTTAATCTTCTCTGCCCACCATTCCTCTGAGGCAGCAATAGTTCTCTTCTCTGGATCCCAGCCTAAACCAGTCTCATCATGTTTCAGTTCCTTCCATAACTTCCAATCCTTCTTCAGATGATCTCATTTATTTTTCATTTGCATTCGATCGTAGCTTTTCCCCGTGCGTTTTTTAAACCCTGTAATAAGATTTTTCCACCCTTCTTTGCTGAAGTGGGTGGTTGGCCGATTCCCCAAACCAATCTCTTTTATGCAGAGATCACAAAATAAAGTCACTTCACCTGACTCCCAACTCGCTACGATTCCACCTTACTTTGGTTTTACCATTGTACTATAAACTAATCAAATTAAAATAAGAACTACTAATAATACACATGTACACAAAAAAAAACAAACACACAACACACACACATTCACACTCATACACATTCAAAAGTAAACAAACACACACATAGACAAACAAACACTGACACACACATCCACACAAACGCACAATCACCAACTAAAAAACAAACACACATACAACCATACACATTCATACACACACACACACACACATAATACAGACACACACACATACAACCATACACTTTTCATATACATACCCAAACACACACATAATACACACACTCACACACATAATACACACACACATACAACCATACACTTTTCATATACATACCCAAACCCAAAAAAAAACACACACATACAACCATACACATTCATATACACATACACACACACACACACACACACACACACATAATACACACACACACACCCTAAGCACACATTCATACACACACACACACACCCTAAGCACACATTCATACACACACACACACACACACACACACACACACACACACACACATCCATATACATACCCAAACCCAAAAAAAACACACACACACAACCATACACACTCATATACACATACACACATAATACACACATAATACACACACACACACATACAACCATACACTTTTCATATACATACCCAAACCCAAAAAAAACACACACACACACACACAACCATACACACTCATATACACATACACACACACACACACACACACACACACACACACACACACACACACACACACACACACACATAATACACACACACACATACAACCATACACTTTTCATATACATACCCAAACCCAAAAAAACACACACACACACATACAACCATACACATTCATATACACATACACACACACACACACACATAATACACACACACACATACAACCATACACACAACCATACACACTCATATACACATACACACACACACACATACACACACACACACACATAATACACACACACACACACACCCTAAGTACACATTCACACACCCACACATACACATACACAATCCCTAAATACACACTCATATACACATACACACACACACACATACACACACACACACACACATAATACACACACACACACACCCTAAGTACACATTCACACACCCACACATACACATACACAATCCCTAAATACAAACAAACTCACACACATTCACACAAACACACATACATACAACCCTAAACCAAAAAAAACACACACACACACACATTCATATACATACCCAAACCACATAAAGAAATTTGGTATGAGAGAAGGAATTTGGTATACCTAACCGGAAGAAGAAAATGGGCCACAGAGAAGGAAGAAAGTCTTGTAGACGCTGGAGGAAGAACCTCCTCGTTGTTGTCTCCGGAGAGGAGGAAGGAGCGGCAGAGGAGTACCACCTTGCCGGCGCTGGGGGAGGAGGAGAGGCTGGATTCCGTCGCCGGACGCTAGGGTTCGTGCAATCGGTAACAGGTGGCGGCTTCTGCTGCGAGCTGGAGGTTCGGCGACGACGTCTGCGATCGGGAGAAGGCGTCGGCGTCTGCGATCGGGAGAAGGCGTCGGCGTCTGCGATCGGGAGAAGGCGGCGGCGTCTGCGATCGGGAGAAGGCGGAAGGAGAGGCGACTGCGATCGGGAATGCGGAGTAGCCGCGGGATCGGGATCGGGATCGGGAAAGAGGCGGAAGGAGAATCGGGAATGCGGTAGACGCGGGATTTCGCGATTTGCTGAAACGCGGGGGGGGGGGGGGGGGGGCTGCTTCCGAAAAATAGCTCCCAGGGCTGTTTTTTAAAAAGTGATTTTATTGGGAAGCTGTCCCAAACAGATCCAATACCTGCTCTGGCGGCTGGAAAAGAGATTCTCCAGCCGCCAGAGCTGTCCCAAACAGAGCCTTAAGCACCTTCAAGGCTGGGAGCTCCTTGTGCTTGAAGGAGGCATGAAGCCACTGTCGAGTGCATAACCTGGAAATCAATACCTCCTCTATGAGAAGAGGAGCGGCTTCTAGCCGCAAGCAACAGCAACAGCAAGAAGGGTTTGAAAATTTCCCCACGGGAGCTGGGATGGCTTCTTCCTGTTTCAAATTTGGAACCCAAGCTTCTGAATGAGGTACCTCTCAGGTTTTGTTTTGAATTCATACTATCGATAATGTGTTCAGTTTTCAGTTACCACCATAAATGAAATTTGCTCCTCTCGGGGATAAAAGTAGCAGCAAATTTTCAGACAATATGTAACTACTGTTTCGCTAGCAAGAAGGGGGTGGGGTGCTTGAGAACGCCGGCAAGAAGGAGAAAAAACAAGAGGGTAAAAGGGCAAGCATGCAGCTTGGTGACTCTGGTTCGCTTTTTGGCCTGTCTAGGCTTTGAAAAAGAAGCTGAGAATGCAAAAACGAACATAAGTTTTTATATTAATCTAAAACAGATTTGAAAAACATTCGGCAAAATGATAAGTTTTTATAATTTTTTCGAACCTTCCAGTGAAAACGGGTGGCCTAAGCATTTTTTGAATCACTTGATGAATTTAATTGTGGATTGAAGCACATAAAATATTTCTTGACTATCCATCCATATTGATGTTATTTTGATCTTGAGAATGCATGTTGGTAGCTTAAGTTGAATCCCAATGTTTTCATGCCAGACCCTGCCGTGTTCATGTTTTAAGTTAATAATTTTATATACCCGAATGAAAAAATCCCTGGAAGAGGGAGGATTGATGAGGAAGTATTATAACTAAATATAATTAGGGGGTCTTTTGTGTGTTTTTTGCAAAAATTTTAGGACTAATTGTATCTTTTAGATGTTCTAGGACAGATTTTAAAAGGCGATTATTATCCACAGTATCTAAAAGATTATATTTTAAAAGGCAGATATTAAAAATTATGAACAGCCAAAACTATACTATAATGCCGATAACAATCACTAGCAAAACTCCCTCCCTTCATATCATACATTAACTCAAACCAAAGGAAACAAATAAAAAAATTCTGTGAATTTCCCTTTTCAAGCTCTAATAATATGTAAAGAATCAGGCATCTAAAGATGAACAAATCTATTCTTGAAAAAAGAGATTTGGATAGAACTACCGACAGCTTGCTTCGTTGGATTGTAAACCGACAGCAATTTGATTAAACTGACATTTGATTAAACTGACAGCAATTTTAATGGAACAGCCATCATTTTTGGTAGAAATGTATTCAGAGAAACAGGAAAACAAAGCAAGGATGTGTTTTTGTACAGGGATAGTAGGCTACTGGCGAGCAGCGGCGCCGCTCCTGGATTTCTTACGCCGATCCATCCGGTGGACGACGTGCTCCAGATTGCTGACACGTCCGGCGAGCCCTTCCATGAGCCGGCACTGCTCCGCGCTCGTCTGGCACAGCCGCGACACCATCATCTTCAGAGTCTCATTCTCCCCAGCCATTCTCTCCATCATCACCTTCAGCCCTCTCAATTCCTCCGATGGCTCCCCAGATTTTGACCCTGTTCCCTCTTCACCGGTCTCCATGTTGATCGATTCAACTGCCGCCGGATTTTCCATCCCCATCGCCACTTCATGATCGTCAATTGCGGGTTCTGGAGATGGAATTTCGATCTCCAATTCCATCGCCGGTTCCATGGTTTGATGAATCGATGATTCTTCAACTGATTCTCCGACGGATCCTTTCAGATCCACTGGAATGTCGATCGTTGGGCTATTGCCATCTGCGGCAGCGGAGATCGAATCGATCGCCTCCTGAAGGGCCATGACCCGTCGGATCATCTTTTTCCTCAAATCCCTCACCCATCGGACTGAATCGAGACGGAGAAGCAACGCCATTAGCTCCTCGCTAACCCTAATCCGCGCTTTGATGTCCATACGAATCTTGACTTCCTCCTCTCTCACCTTCCGCTCGATCTCGCTCACCTCCATTGCGATCTGACGGACCGCGCGCGCGTTCATTCTCACGAGGAACCCTCGCACAGCCTTCTGAATGGCGATGGCTGCGGCCTTTCTATCAGCCGCTGAAACGGTGGTCGGCGGCGACGGTTTCTTTAGGGACGCTTCGTCGGAGCTGACGAAATTAACAGGGATGTTGACGACCTTTGGTTTGGAGGAGAAGGGGCGGATCTGAGGGAGGGAGCCATAGCGGGCTGGATTCCAGTTGTGGTTGTAGAAGGAGGAATCGGCCATTTGTGAATCTAGTAATGAAGGGTGAATTTTGTTTGCAGCTTGGATTCGAAACTGTTCTTCGTCGATAGCTACTGGTTTGATATTAGGGCATTTATAATGCCGGAAGAGACTTGACAGAAGGTTCGAGATGTTCTCCGAAGGTTTCCGTCCGAAATCACGAGCATTTTCCAGAAGGCTCTCGAAATTTTCTGGATTAATTTTTAATTTATTTATATTTACCGTATCTATACTTTAATCTGAGATTTTTGGCACGATGTATCTTTCAATTATTAAGTTTTGGCATTTTGCACTTTAATTTATTAAAATTTAAACAATGCATCCTCTAAATAAAGCATGCATGACAGAATGCACCTTGATCTGCTAATAACAAGGGCATTTTGGTCAGCGAAATCAGCCGAACCGGACAAGATAAAATTAGGTGTTTTACTGCGGCTGATTCCCTCATGTTTCTTCCCACGAGCTTGATCGCGGATTTCCGACAACGATTTGGCGATCCCGACTGCTTCTTCCTCCGGCGATCTCGACTGCTTCTTCTTCCGGCGATCCCGACTGCTTCTTCCTCCGTCGATCCCGACTGCTTCTTCCTCCGGCGATCCCGATTGCTTCTTCCTCCGGCGATCCCGACTGCTTCTTCCTCCGGCCATCCCGACTGCTTCTTCCTCTGGCCATCCCGACTACTTCCTCAGGCGAGCCCTGCTTCTAGGTAAGAACTCAGATGTCCCCTTAACTTCTTATCAATGACGAAGCGAGCATTTTTTCCGGTGATGTTCCGGCCGGTACTTACTGTTTTGATACCTCTATGTTGTAGGTTTTCATATCTGCAGCTTCCTCCGTGTTTGAGCTCTGACAGCCACATGTTTGGGTAAACCCTAACCTAGGTTTATAATGTTACATTTTTTTTTTCTGATTTTAGACTCTCATATACATTTATTTATAATAAAAGAATGTCGTATTCCGATGATGTTGAATGATATAATATGTTGATTGACGCAAATGATTATCAAGAAGAAATTATGTTAGGTAGTGGTAGTGATTCAGACACATTCAGTGAGGATGACAATGATTTAGATTCCTATGATTTGGAGGAAAGCGAGTTTGAGTTGGATGATGCTATGAATGCAGAAGATATCGATGATGAAATCCAAATGGTGGTTGGAGGAATTTCAACGAAAATTGTGAATGTCAATACAGTAGAATTACCAACAATAGAGCAAAGTAGTCATTCTTTATCCAAATCGAAGAAACGAAAACATTCACAAATAAATATTTATGAAGGACACTGTTGAAACCGGAAATCGGTCTCATGTGGAGTTCGACCCTTGGGGAAGGGGTGACCGCGCACCTACTACCCTCAAGCGAACGATCTAGGCACAAGACTAGGAACACAAGGGACAGACCCAAGGTCTCAGCGTGGAGGACCCGCCGCATACCCGGAAGACTAACAAACTCTTCCCCTCCCAAGCCAAGGGATGAGCTAAGGCACCTTCAGAGGGCTCTCTTGGCCGACCGGGACATCTGAGGAGGATCTCAAGATCCACTCCTTAACCAAAAGTGCCACCTCGGGTCTATGTAACATGTTACCCACCCGCCTTACTATTGACGCAAAACCGCCCAGGAGCCCTACTCTACGCAGCCCTGAATGGGCCGCTAACAGCGGAACTCCGCTATTCTGAAAGGATGATAACAGACCATCAGGGGGCTTCCCGACATCTATACCTCGGGGGCTACACGGGGGGAGCGGTTCACGAACACACCACTCGCCCAAGACAGGAGGAGTAAACTATAATCACAGAGCATCACAGATATGAAAAAATATTACAGGAATATAAATTCCATACTCAGCACGCAGGCCAGCAATATAAACAAAAAAAGGCCTTCGAGGGCCGGCACGAGCTCGGGCATAAGCCCATCATTCCCCGCCTGGTACTGCAGCACATGTACGCCAACGTCTCGACGAGCGGCGGCCAACTAGTCATTGGTCGGCTAATATAAGCGGACCAAACATATTGCGCACACCTCCTTTTTTGGGGCCATGATGCGCATTCCCTTCAAGCGGCTAATAAACAACTTCCTCGGAGTCTTCTCCGGGAACCCCAGAACATCACCAATCCGGCTCACACGTCCGGATGGGCTTCAGACAGCACGCCTAAACCCGTACTCACGCTTCCGGGTACTAATGCAATTAACTGCGGGGACGTACACGTCAACCCGTCGGAAACCTCCCTTCCCCCCACCCGTTGGTGGAGAGGGGCTTCCATGCAAATATGTAAACTGAGGGCTTCACCTGCCCAAGTTGAAACATCGTTACCCTTGTCGCGTGCTTGGCGGCGGGGCCGGGAGAGGAGCTCCGGGTCGATCCTACTGCATGCGGCCGCGTCGGTGGTCGATCTCCACTCCAGGCCGAGCCTTGCTCCAGGCCGAGCCTCGCTCCAGGCCGAGCCTCGCTCCAGGCCGAGCCTCGCTCCAGGCCGAGCCTCGCTCCAGGCTGAGCCTCGCTCCAGGCCGAGCCTCGCTCCAGGCCGAGCCTTGCTCCAGGCCGAGCTCGCTGCCGGGAGAGGGGGAGGTCGAGGTGTGCTGCTCCAGGCCGGGAAAAAGGGAGGGGGTCGGCTTGCTCCAGGCGGCTGGAAAAAGAGGGAGAGGGGCGAGGTTCTATTGTTGGCCGAGAGAGAGAGGGAGGGGGCGGCGGCTGCGCTGCTTTGTCGGCGACGGGAGAGAGCGGGGAAGGAGGTCGTGCCCTAGCCTGGGCGGTGGCCGGAGAGAGAGTGGGGGCGGGCGGCGGCCGAGCCTTACTTTGCCGGCGACGAGAGAGAGAGAGGGGAAGGGGCAGTCGTGCCCTAGCCTCGCCGGCGACGTGAGAGAGGGGGAAAGGGGCGGCGGCGGCTGGGCTCCAGATCGGCGGCGGCGGCTAGGGTTTCAACCCCGATTCCTCCCCAGCTTCGATTTCTTTCTTCCTTCGATTTTCCCCTGCCCCGATTTTTCCCTCCACTTCTATTTTTCTCCCCCTCTTCTGTTGTGTCCCGAGCCCCCCTTGCCTTATCCCCTTTTCTTTTTCTTATTTTCCTTATCACATCTATATAACCTATTATATATATTATATAATATCATATATATATATAATATTATATTATATATATAACATACATATATATATAAATGCTACACCTATGCGCATGAAACCTCCACACACACGCACGCACGAGGACCCGCACGCCTCCGAATAGGGTCGCACCAACTCGTCGCCCACAACACGCCCCCTAGGCTGATATTTGGGGAGGGTCCCACTCGCCCGGCTACGAGGTTGTACACAATCCCCGCTCTTTTCGAGCTTGGCACAAGCTCGGAAAGAATCATCCAACCCGACGTATCCGGCGAGTGGGAGCCGACCCAAAAAAAAATCAGAGAGAAACTGAAATCTGCGCTTGGAGCATCAATCTCTCCATGACCTTTCTGAACCTTTTGAATCACTCGATACCCTTTGGCTCACTGCTATTGAATTGCCCTTATACCATTACTTACAGCAAGTACATAATTTCTCGCGATATCGTGAAACAACAAAGCCGTATCTTCTGTATCCTCTTGTACACACTGAGCTAATCCTTTCCCCCCAGGTGTGCCTACAGCCCTGCCAGCTAGTGAGAGCCTGACAGTGAGTCTACCCGGGGCCTAGCAGCACTCGGGGTCCCTTACCCCCCAGGCGAGCCTACGGATCTGCCAGCTAGTAGGAGCCAGACAGCGGGTCTACCCGGGGCCGAGCATCACTCGGGGTCCTACAAAAAGTCTCCACAAACCAACCCTTTCCCCCCAGGTGTGCCTACAGTCCTGCCAGCTAATGAGAGCCTTACATCGAGTCTACCCGGGGTCCACTACTACCGCCATCGAGTGACTTCCGGCCTTGCCAGCTAGGTGAGAGCCTGACATCGGGATCTGCTCGAGGCCCACGGATGACACAGAGTGACTTCCGGCCCTGCCAGCTAGGTGAGAGCCTTACAGCGGGATCTGCTCGGGGTCCACAACTACCGCCATCGAGTGACTTCCGGCCCTGTCAGCTAGGTGAGAGCCTGACAGCGGGATCTGCACGAGGCCCACGGATGACACCGAGTGACTTCCGGCCCTGCCAGCTAGGTGAGAGCCTGACAGCGGGATCTGCTCGGGGTCCACAACTACCACCATCGAGTGTCTTCCGGCCCTGTCAGCTAGGTGAGAGCCTGACAGCGGGATCTGCTCGAGGCTCATGGATGACACCGAGTGACTTCCGGCCCTGCCAGCTAGGTGAGAGCCTGACAGCGGGATCTGCTCGGGGTCCACAACTACCGCCATCGAGTGACTTCCGGCCCTGCCAGCTAGGTGAGAGCCTGACAACGGGATCTGCTCGAGGCCCACGGATGACACCGAGTGACTTCCGGCCCTGCCAGCTAGGTGAGAGCCTGACAGCGGGATCTGCTCGGGGTCCAAAACTACTCGAGGACTTGACTTTGCTCGAGATGGAGACATCTTATTTACTTACGAGGTGTCGGAGAGCTAATTGCACCGATGCTTTTACAAACAGAGGACGCATTCTATTCATAGGAGAGACGATCTGGAAGACGTCAAATCAGGAAGCTGGCGTCGGAGCCTGTTCCTGCTAATTCCTCCAATCAGAAGAGAGATGCAATCGGGGGGACATAGGCCGGCGTGCAAGGGGAGAGCTGATCTCGGCCGTCAGTGCAGAGGCTCGGTCTTACAATAGCGTTTAAAGTCCCGCGGCACCGTCCCATCGTCCGAACTAGGTTATTTAAAAGGAACGGGTTGGACGTTTGGCTTCCGGAGTCGATCGTGAGGCTAACCCTTGAAGCCCTCAGAAGCTCGAGGCGAATTGGTAATAAAGAGAAAACTTGACCGCTACTGAATTACAAGGAAGAGATAACATATTACCGTTAGGGAGGGAACTCTTTCAGGTCACCTCGGCTCCTAATGCCTCTCAGCTGCTCTCTTACTTGATCTTGAAGATAATAACCTCCAGGTCTCTCGTTGACGTAATAAGTGGGGATACATGGGTTTTCATAGGTAGAAGCGCTTCAAATAGGTGCAAATCCTACTCCAAATGCTATGGGATTCAAACAACAGCTATGGGAGGGGACAACTCTTAGTATGAGGACATTACACACAAAGTATCAACGCATGACCCTGGTCGTCACTTGGTTCCTCTTCTACAACCATGACGCTCGCTAGAGTTCTTCTGTGCTGGTCACACTCCACGCTCACCGCACCAAAATGTTGAAACCGGAAATCAGTCTCATGTGGAGTTCGACCCTTGAGGAAGGGGTGACCGCGCACCTACTACCCTCAAGCGAACGATCTAGGCACAAGACTAGGAACACAAGGGACAGACCCAAGGTCTCAGCGTGGAGGACCCGCCGCATACCCGAAAGACTAACAAACTCTTCCCCTCCCAAGCCAAGGGCTGAGCTAAGGCACCTTCGGAGGGCTCTCTTGGCCGACCGGGACATCTGAGGAGGATCTCAAGATCCACTCCTTAACTAAAGTTGCCACCTCGGGTCTATGTAACATGTTCCCCACCCGCCTTACTATTGACGCAAAATCGCCCAGCAGCCCTACTCTACGCAGCCCCGAATGGGCCGCTAATAGCGGAACTCCGCTATTCTAAAAGGATGACAACAAACCATCAGGGGGCTTCCCAGCATCTATACCTCGGGGGCCATACGGGGGGAGCGGTTCACGAACACACCACTCGCCCAAGACAGGAGGAGTAAACTATAATCACATAGCATCACAGATATGAAAAAATATTACAGGAATATAAATTCCATACTCAGCACGCAGGCCGGCAATATAAACAAAAAAGGCCTTCGAGGGCCGGCACGAGCTCGGGCTTAAGCCCGTCATTCCCCGCCTGGTACTGCAACACCTGTAAGCCAACGTCTCGACGAGTGGCGGCCAACTAGTCATCGGTCGGCTAATATAAGCGGGTCAAACATATTGCGCACACCCCCTTTTTTCGGGCCATGGTGTGCATTCCCTGCAAGCGGCTAATAAACAACTTCCTCGGAGTCTTCTCCGGGAACCCCAGAACATCACCAATCCGGCTCACACGTCCGGATGGGCTTCACACATCATGCGTAAACCCGTACTCACGCTTCCGTGTACTAATGCAATTAACTGCGGGGACGTACACGTCAACCCGTCGGAAACCTCCCTTCCCCCCACCCGTTGGTGGAGAAAGGCTTCCATGCAAATATGTAAACTGAGGGCTTCACCTGCCCAAGTTGAAACATCGTTACCCTTGTCGCGTGCTTGGCGGCGGGGCCGGGAGAGGAGCTCCGGGTCGATCCTACTGCATGCGGCCGCGTCGGTGGTCGATCTCCACTCTAAGCCGAGCCTTGCTCCAGGCCGAGCTTCGCTCCAGGCCGAGCCTCGCTCCAGGCCGAGCCTCGCTCCAGGCCGAGCCTCGCTCCAGGCCGAGCCTCGCTCCAGGCCGAGCCTCGCTCCAGGCCGAGCCTCGCTCCAGGCCGAGCCTCGCTCCAGGCCGAGGTTACTGCCGGGAGAGGGGGAGGTCGAGGTGTGCTGCTCCAGGCCGGGAAAAAGGGAGGGGGGTCGACTTGCTCCAGGCGGCTGGAAAAAGAGGGAGAGGGGCGGGGTTCTGTTGTTGGCCGAGAGAGAGAGGGAGGGGGCGGCGGCTGCGCTGCTTTGCCGGCGACGGGAGAGAGCGGGGACGGAGGCCGTGCCCTAGCCTGGGCGGTGGCCGGAGAGAGTGGGGGCGGGCGGCGGCCGAGCCTTACTTTGCCGGCGACGAGAGAGAGAGAGGGGAAGGGGCGGCCATGCCCTAGCCTCGCCGGCGACGTGAGAGAGGGGGAAAGGGGCGGCGGCGGCTGGGCTCCAGATCGGCGGCGGCGGCTAGGGTTTCAACCCCGATTCCTCCCCTGCTTCGATTTCTTTCTTCCTCCGATTTTCCCCTGCCCCGATTTTTCCCTCCGCTTCTATTTTTCTCCCCCTCTTCTGCTGTGTCCCGAGCCCCCCTTGCCTTATCCCCTTTTCTTTTTCTTATGTCCCTTATCACATCTATATAACCTATTATATATATTATATAATATCACATATATATATAATATAATATCATATATATATATATATATATATATATATATATATATATATATATATATATATATATATATATATATATATATATATAACATACATATATATATAAATGCTACACCTATGCGCATGAAACCTCCGCACACACGCACGCACGAGGACCCGCACGTCTCCGAACAGGGTCGCAACAACTCGTCGCCCACAACACGCCACCTTGGCTGATATTTGGGGAGGGTCCTACTCGCCCGGCTACGGGGTTGTACAGACACGCCAATGAGTCTGATTTCGAGTTTGATGTGGGTTTGTGTTTCAAATTCACAACTGATTTTAGAGATGCAGTTAGATTGTATGCTACCAAGCAAGGCAGACTGCTAAAATTTACCAAAAATTACAGCGATAAAATTCAAATTACATGTGATTATGGATGAGATTTGTTTGCTTTGTTCATATCAAAAAATGAGAGGACTTTTCAGGTGAAAACAATAAGAGGGGAACATGCATGTCATAGGTTTGCAAACTCCTTACATTGCAACTTTAAGTTTCTGGCGGGTAAGTATGAGCATCACATCAGGAGCAACCCAGAATGACCTGCAAATTTCATGCAAGAAGTGAAGCAGATGGAGAACAAAACATCTTTGAGTGCGGTCGGCATTGATGGTAGCAATAACATGTTTTCTGTTGCTTACACTTATGTTTTGAAGAAAAACACCAAAACTTGAGAATGGTTTATTGCACTCATTTATGAAAAATTTGTGTGTGGAGAATAGTCATATGCGGACAATCATTTCAGATAAGCAGAAGGGGTTGATAAAGGCTGTTGAGAAGTTATTGCCTAATGTTGAACACAGGTTTTGTGTAGGGCATATGTATAACAACTTTAAGCAAAAATTTAGAGGCCTACAATTGAAGGAGTTGTTATGAAGAGCTGCTTATGCTACAAGGGTTGTTGACTTTAATACTGAAATGAAGAAATTGAAGGCATGTGATAGAAGGGCTTATGATTGGGTAAGGGTTAGACCCGAAAAACATTGGGCTAAGACTCATTTTAATGTTTGGCCTAAGTGCGATATGCTCTTAAACAATTTTTGTGAAAGTTTTAACAATGTGATCTTAAAGGCTAGAGATAAGTCAATAATCATAATGTTGGAGACAATACAGGTAATATTAATGAAAAGGCTCCATATTCAACAAGACAAAGTGCTCAAATTTAGTGGAGAGGTGTGCCAGACCTTCTATAGAAAAGTTTTTTGAAAACAACAAGAAAGAAACAAGCAGCTGTATTTTAGTATGGAATGATGGTGATAAATTTGAAGTGCAGGGATGGAATGAAGATAAATGGATGGTGGGTTTGACTTTGAGAAATTGTAGTTGTAGACGGTGGGAACTTACCGGTATTCCTTGTGTGCATACAACATCGTGTCTCTTTTATCGTAGGGAAAGTGTTGAGGACTATGTGGATCATTGGTATAAAAGAGGGATGTTCATGAGACCTTACAAGTATTTACTAAATCCTATAACTTCAAGCAAAGAGTGACCCTTAGCCAATTTGAACCTCGTCGTTCCATGGACTAACATTCAAAGGAAGCCCGGAAGGCCGTCACAGCATGCTCGAAGAAAAGAACCTGATGAATTAGAGGAGAAAAAATACGGAATTAAGAGACACAGTGCAAATTACACATGCTCCAATTGTGGAGCATGAAGACATAATAAAAAGGGATGTCCGGAAGCATCCCAAGCGATAATGGCCTCATCGTATACAAGAAAATTCAAAATTCCAGTAATCATTATTTTTCCTTATTCCTGTTTTGCAATTTTTCTTATTATTCAACTGCTAATATTAAATTTGCTTTAAAATGTAGGTGCGTAGGAACACATGAAGTGTCGTGCTTCCGTCAAAAGTTATCTATCATTTTGGAGCTTGTGGAAATTTTGGAGTTCGTGAAAATTTTGGAGCTAGTCAAAAGTATGCTACAAGGGTTCTTTGGCTTCTGATTTTGTTGAAGCCAAAAATGACCTCTGTGGAGTTCGGGGTCCCTGGAAAGGGGTGACCTCACACCTACTACACTCAAGAGAACGTCACGGACCAAAGAATCAAGAAGCTAGGAATAGACCCTCGGCTCTAGCGCGGAGGTCCCACCTCACACACGAAAGCCTACCTGAGCACTTCCCCTCCCTAGCCAATGCTTGAGCTAAGGTGCCTTGGAGGAGCTCTCTCTACTCTACCAAGAAGAAGCTAAGGGAGGAGGAAGCAAGAAAAAGTCTCCCCTCCAAAGGCACCCAAGGGGGTCTATTTATAGTTTTTCAAATCCCATGGACCAAAATGACCGAAATACCCCTACGCCAAATACACCTCGGGCCAATAGAAAACAACCACACCGAGGGTTAAAGGGGTAAAAACCACCGCGCCCCTCATCCACCTAGGGGCCGAACACAGGGGCGACGAGGGCAGGGGTGAGACCCCCGGCCTAGGCCGGTCTGGCCCCAACAAGTCGCGGGCAGGGGCGAGACCCCCGGCAAAGGCCGGTCTCGCCCCACCAATCTACGGGCAGGGGCGAGACCCCCGGCCAAGGCCGGTCTCGCCCCAACAAGCCTCGGGCAGGGGCGAGACCCCGGCCTAGGCCGGTCTCACCCCACCAAGCCGCGGGCAGGGGCGAGACCCCCGGCCAAGGCCGGTCTCGCCCCACCAAGCCGCGGGCAGGGGCGAGACCCCCGACCAAGGCCAGTCTCGCCCCACCAAGCCGCGGGCAGGGGCAAGACCCCCGGCCAAGGCCGGTCTCGCCCCCCCCCCCCCCCAAGCCGCGGGCAAGGGCGAGACCCCCGGCCAAGGCCGGTCTCGCCCCACCAAGCCGCAGGCAGGGGCGAGACCCCAGGCCAAGGCCGGTCTCTCCCCACCAAGCCGCAGGCAGGGGGGTAGGGGCGAGGCCCCTGCCCCCCCAAAAAAGGGCCAATGGGGGAGGCCGATTTTTCCTCCCCTTACTAGTATATTTCCAAGCTAGAGCCAAAATTGGCCACCGAGAGTGCTCATATGTCCAAAAAGCTTAAAACTGTATAGGGGAGAATACGGGGTTGTACACAATCCCCGCTCTTTTCGAGGTTGGCACAAGCTCGGAAAGAAACGTCCAACCCAACGTATTTGCTGAGTATAATTTTCTTGCGCGACACCTCGGGGAGTCAACCTGTCATGTCAGCTGATGGGAGCCTGGGTGACGAGACCCCCTCCGGGTAAAAAACACTTCACCTCCCAAAGAGGTCAACCTGTCATGCTAGCTATGGGAGCCTGGGTGGCGAGACCTCATCCGTGTAAAGGACTTGGCTTCCACGAGAGATCAACCAGCCCTGTCAGCTAGTGAGAGCCTGACAGCAGAATCATCATCGGAGCGACGGGACTACCCCACCCTCTGAGAGATCAACCTGCCCTGCCAGCTAGGCGAGAGCCTGACAGCGGAATCCATCTCGAGGTGAGACCTTCCCCACCCTCCGAGAGATCAACCTGCCCTGCCAGCTAGGTGACAACCTGGCAGCGGAATCCATCTCGAGGTGAGACCTACCCCACCCTCCGAGAGATCAACCTGCCCGGCCAGCTAGGTGAGAGCCTGGCAGCGAAATCCATCTCGAGGTAAGACCTTCCCCACCCTCCGAGAGATCAACCTGCCCCGCCAGCTAGGTGAGAGCCTGACAGCGGAATCCATCTCGAGGTAAGACCTTCCTCACCCTCCGAGAGATCAACCTGCCCCGCCAGCTAGGTGAGAGCCTGGCAGCGGAATCCATCTCGAGGTGAGACCTTCCCCACCCACCGAGATATCAACCTGCCCCGCCAGCTAGGTGAGAGCCTGGCAGCGGAATCCATCTCGAGGTGAGACCTACCCCACCCTCCGAGAGATCAACCTGCCCTGCCAGCTAGGTGAGAGCCTGACAGCGGAATCCATCTTGAGGTGAGATCTTCCCCACCCTCCGAGAGATCAACCTACCCTGCCAGCTAGGTAAGAGCCTGACAGCGGAATCCATCTCGAGGTGAGACCTACCCCACTCTCCGAGAGATCAACCTACCCTGCCAGCTAGGTGAGAGCCTGACAGCGGAATCCATCTCGAGGTGAGACCTACCCTACTTTCCGAGAGATCAACCTGCCCTACCAGCTAGGTGAGAGCCTGGCAGCGGAATCCATCTCGAGGTGAGACCTACCCACCCTCTGAGAGATCAACCTGCCCCGCCAGCTTGGTGAGAGCCTGGCAGCGGAATCCATCTCGAGGTGAGACCTTCCCCACCCTCCGAGAGATCAACCTGCCCTACCAGCTAGGTGAGAGCCTGACAACGGAATCCATCTCGAGGTGAGACCTACCCCACTCTCAAAGAGATCAACCTGCTCCGCCAGCTAGGTGAGAGCCTGGCAGCGGAATCCATCTCGAGGTGAGACCTACCCCACTTTCCGAGAGATCAACCTGTCCTGCCAGCTAGGTGAGAGCCTGACAGTGGAATCAATCTCGAGGTGAGACCTACCCACCCTCTGAGAGATCAACCTGCCGTGCCAGCTAGGTGAGAGCCTGGCAGCGGAATCCATCTCGAGGTGAGACCTTCCCCACCCTCCGAGAGATCAACCTGCCCTGCCAGCTAGGTGAGAACCTGACACCAGAATCAATCTCGAGGTGAGATCTACCCACCCTCCGAGAGATCAACCTGCCATGTCAGCTAGGTGAGAGCCTGGCAGCGGAAACCATCTTGAGGTGAGACCTACCCACCCTCCGAGAGATCAACCTGCCCCGCCAACTAGGTGAGAGCCTGACAGCGGAATCCATCTCGAGGTGAGACCTCTAGGCATCCACGAGAGGTACCACCGACTCTGCCCAGCTAGTGAGAGCCTGGGCAGCGGGACCGTCTCGGGGCAAAAGGACTAGGCATCTCAATCAAACCTTACCAAATCCTACATCCTCAAACAGGGAAAATTATGAGTTACATGGTCCCCTGATTCGGCTGGTCAGGGGTAGTACTTGTTACAAGGCAAGAAAAAGGGAAAAATCTACCGCAAGGCGAGGCACCCTCAGGGGGCCTGGGCATGATGGCCATCTTCCGCTTCCTTCTTCTCGAACACTTCCATCTTGCTCAAGCTCTTCATGACCTTCTCCATCTCCTCTTCCTTGGCCAACCAAGAGATGGTGTTGACGGCCGTGACGTAGCACTGCCTTGCCATCCTGGAGTCTCCCTTGACTCTGACTTGGATCCCTCCGGAGCTGAACTTGAGGCACTGGTGGAAGGAAGATGGCACGCAACGGAAGACGCTGATGAGGGGCCTTCCGAAGATGGCGTTATAGCTGCTTGGAGCGTCAACAATGACGAACCGGCAGTTCCTTGAAGCCCCTCCCAACTTTACTTGGAGTCCTACTCCTCCTTCGACCTCCTTCCTTTCTCCTGAGAATCCGAACAGGGGTCCGTCCGAGGCCAACACCCTCCTTGGCTCTACCTTCATCTCGTCAAACGCCTTCCTGAAAATGATGTTGACGGAGCTTCTGTTGTCAACCAAGATTCGGGAGACAGTGTAGCCCTCGATGGCCGTATGGATGACCAGCGCATCACAAAACGGATCCTCATGATCCGGCAGGTCCTTCGCCGAGAAGGTGATCTTCTCCTCTTGGGGCGATGTCTGGGAGGTTGAGGCGACGCTCATTCGGTACATGACATGGAGGCTTGCCTTCCGAGTGGCCTTAACCCCCAACCACCGTGGATCACCGCTATACCGCCTTGGGGTCCGACATCGACCCGGTCCTCACACACATCATCTTCCCCTCCTTGGGGCAGAACCTCTTCAACCCGCACTGGTGGCTGCGGCTGGGCAGGGCCTCTCGCCCCCCTCACCTCCAAGAACTCGGGGCAGGTAGCTGTGGCGTGCCCCTCCACCTGGTGGAAGTCACAGTACGACAACTCTACCATTACCCTTCTCCTTCCCTGGCGGTTCCTCCTCTCCCTTCGACCAATCTCCATCGCTTGTTTTGGTGGGGGTAGGAGCTGCCTAGGGGCTTGCCTCTGGAAGTTGAACCTTCCTTGGCCCCCATGGAAGTTTCCCCCATCTTGGGCGTAACCTCTTCCCGGGCCCTGAACGGGTCCTCCCTGCTGCCTCCAACCTGGTTCTGGACCCTCCTGAGCTCTCCGCTCTTCTCTCCTTCTTCCTTCCCGAGGTCTCGAGCCACCTTGCTCCTTTGCCTCCGTCTCTGTCAGTTTTGCCAACTTCTTGACAAACGCCGGGTTGGCCGCCTCCATGGCTATCTCCTTAGCCGCCCTTTCCATCAACTCCTCGAAAGAGAGGGGGGGCCTTTCGAGTCAGGCTCATCTTGAAGAAGCCATCCTTCAGCCCAACGGTGAAGGTCATCTAGAGAGCATACCCTGGCATTTCCTGGACCTCCAAGATCTCCTCTTGGAACCTGTCAACGTAACGGGCCAGAGACTCCTCGGCCCCCTGCCTTATCAGGAAGATGGACTCGAGACTCCTCTTCCGCTTCTTGGAGGTGGAGAAGCGAAGCTGAAAGCTCCGGCTCAAGTCCTCGAACCCATAGATCGACCTCGGAGGGAGTTGATGGAACCAGTCTCTTGCCTTCTCCTTCAACGTGATCGCAAAGAGGCGGCACTTGAAGGCGTCCGTCATCGGCCTGATGGAGACGACACCCTCGAACCACTGCAGATGCTGAACGGGGTCATCATTTCCGGTGTAATAAGCCATGTCTGGCTCTCTGAACCCTCGAGAACGGGAGCTGAGATGATTAGCTCGCTGAAGGGTGACCCCCTAAGGGGTGGTCTCGCCACTTCCACTGCGACCTGCTCGCCTGGGAGGTTGGCGCTCGCCGGGCTGGAGAACAGCTCCCGGCCGGTGAGGTCTCGCTCGACCCCATCTCCCATCCTCTCCTTCCCTGGCCTTCTTCTTGGTGCACTTCCTTCTCCCCCCGCTGGGGTCATCTCTCGCCTAGACCCCTGGGAGTCGACTCGTCGAGGGAGGGAGCTAGCTCCTGGGGGGGTCGGGGTGGAGCTGCCACCCTGAGGAGCAATGCTTCGCAGCATCTCCATGATGCCTTGGATGGAGGCCATGAACTCTTGCCTCCCCACAAAGGGTCCTGGGCTGGGGAGCTTGCCGAGATCATCACTACCTCCTTGACCTCCCATCATGATACTCTCTCGAGATCTTCTGTGTTGGTCACTCTCCACGCTCACCGCACCAAAGTGTTGAAGCCAAAAATGACCTCTGTGGAGTTCGGGGTCCCTGGAAAGGGGTGACCTCACACCTACTACACTCAAAAGAATGTCACGGACCAAAGAATCAAGAAGCTAGGAACAGACCCTCGGCTCTAGCGCGGAGGTCCCACCTCACACCCGGAAGGTTACCTGAGCACTTCCCCTCCCTAGCCAATGCCTGAGCTAAGGTGCCTTGGAGGAGCTCTCTCTACTCTATCAAGAAGAAGTTAAGGGAGGAGGAAGCAAGGAAAAGTCTCCCCTCCAAAGGCACCCAAGGGGGTCTATTTATAGTTTTCCAAATCCCATGAACCAAAATGACCGAAATACCCCTACGCCAAATACACCTCGGGGCAATAGAAAACAGCCACACCGAGGGGTAAAGAGGTAAAAACCACCCCGCCCCTCATCCACCTAGGGGCCGAGCACAGGGGCGACGAGGGCAGGGGCGAGACCCCCGACATAGGCCGGTCTCGCCCCAACAAGCCGCGGGCAGGGGCGAGACCCCCGGCCAAGGCCGGTCTCGCCCCACCAATCCGCGGGCAGGGGCGAGACCCCGGCCAAGGCCGGTCTCGCCCCAACAAGCCTCGGGCAGGGGCGAGACTCCCGACCTAGGCCGGTCTCGCCCCACCAAGCCGCGGGCAGGGGCGAGACCCCCGACCAATGTCGGTCTCGCCCCACCAAGCCGCTGGCAGGGGCGAGACCCCCGGCCAAGGCCGATCTCGCCCCACCAAGCCGCGGGCAGGGGCGAGACCCCCGGCCAAGGCCGGTCTCGCCCCCCCAAGCCGCAGGCAGGGGCGAGACCCCCGGCCAAGGCCGGTCTCGCCCCACCAAGCCGCCGGCAGGGGCGAGACCCCCGGCCAAGGCCGGTCTCGCCCCACCAAGCCGCAGGCAGGGGGGCAGGGGCGAGGCCCCTGCCCCCCAAAAAAAGGGCCACTGGGGGAGGCCGATTTTTCCTCCCCCTACTAGTATATTTTCAAGCTAGAGCCAAAATTGGCCACCGAGAGTGCTCATATGTCCAAAAAGCTTAAAACTGTATATGGGCGAATACGGGGTTGTACAGATTTAGTTTTCGAAACCCTATATATAGGGCTCTCTGTAATCGTTTTTGTTGGTTGAAAGATTTGAGATTTCTAGGTTATTGATTTCTGTGAGCTGCCAAGAGATTAGGCTTGGCTGTTTAATTCCTGTAGCTAATCCTCTGTGAAATTACTTGTTTAAGATTTCTGTTTAATAGTTGATGAAAGTGTAAGTGCTGCTACTATTTGCTGAAAAAATTTAAAGTGTTTGCTGAAAAATATTACTTGTTTAATTAATGTTTGCCGAAAAATATTACTTGTTTAATTACTGTTTGCCAAAAAAAATTACTTGTTTGAGATTAATTGTTTAAGATTCCTGTAGCTAATCCCGTCGGACCCTTGTGATGAAGGTCTTGCTGCTACTGTTTGCTGAAAAAAAATTAAAATAACACAGCTCACGAGTACGATCTCAAGCACTTTTAAAAGTGTTGTAGTATGGTATTTAATCATGAAGTTCAGCCTTGGTAGAGGCAGATTAAAAATGCCCTTCATGCTTTGATTTTAAAGTGTCTTGGAATTACAACAACAAGCTTGGATGTTTTAAAAATGCTTGACTCTAGCATTTGAGAAGTACCAAAATGCCTTTGATATTTAAGCCTAGGGTGCAAAGTGCCAAATTTTTAAGTTTGAAGGGTTCAAAGTGCCAAATCCTTGTAATTCGGGGGTGCATCGTGCCAAAAGTCTCATTAATCGGTTTAATGAATGAGCAAATTAGAATGCCATAAATTTTTTGCGCACCGTAGCTTGTCAGCCATCTAATTTGGAATCAGGTCATCAGCCATAGCTAGATCTGTGCAAAAGTAACCGAAGAATCGAGAACCGGGCCGAAATCGATCTGAATCAGATGGTTCGGGTCGGTTCCCACACAGGTGGGTCGGGTACGGTTCTTTCAAAAACAAGAACCGGCGATTCGGTTCGGTTCTCAGGTCCCGTGGTCGGTTACCCGAGAACTGACCCGACCCATATGTTGTAAAAGATTTATAATTTTTTAGGTATGATTCATACCTGAAAATATGCCCGCATCACGCCTAATGATGTTAATTACTTGTTAAATAACATTTTACAGTAATACATGATTTGGAGATTTAATAAATCGTTACATAACATTTTTAAAAACGTTAAATCTCAATCCATTATACTTATAATCTCATATTTCTCATTTTCTCCCGTGAAGTCAATCTCCGGTGAAATTCCTAACTTCCCACCCTAACGTTGTTGCCCTTACGCCTTGCCTGCTAAAGCTCCTGTCACCGTCTCCAGTGAAGGCCGACCAAACACTCAAAGCAAACAAAATAGCACATCTAGACGCTAGAATTCTCGTCCCTGTCTTCCGTGAGGGCCGACCGAATGCTCGAAGCCTCTCACCGGTGTCGATTAAGGTCAATCTGCTTTTAATGTATCAGCTTTCTTAGCTCATCTTCTTCAATTATAAACCAATTTTGGATCGTTTTTAAGGCAATTTGTTGTGCAAGAAACATAAAGTAAGGAACCGAGAAATAAATCAGAACCGAGCCGATATTTCTGGTTCGGTTCCGGTTCTACATTGTAGAACCGTGGGTCGGTTCTGGTTCCAAAAATTGGTAACTGAACCTATACGGGTCGGTTCTTGGTTCTAAGCGGAATCAAACCGATCCGAGTTGCACCCCTACATGCAGCCATTAAAAAAAGGGCGTTTATATTGGCAGTTCATATTTGGCTATTGACAGCCCATGAATTTTAAAGAAATTATCTAAATAAGACTTCATAATAACAGTCCACTTTAAAACCTATATTCCTCCTTTATTCCTCCCGGTCCAGTTAATCGATCCCGACGACTCTAGAGGGGGCTCCCATAACCCTCGCCCTGCTCTCGCAATTTCTCGCCGCCAGCCGCCGCATTTCGCGAGAAAAGCAACCATTGATGCCGACGAACTCATTTTGGGGGTGTCCCGAAGCTCTCGTCTCCACGTTCTCCCTCCATTTGTCCCGAAACCCCAGCTGATTTCGCCCCTAGTGTCAGGATTCATCGCTGTCGGCTACCAACGACCACCACAGTAGGTTCCATAGAGACCGACGACCTCCTCTGGAAGCCTGGAGTAGGTGCATTTGGTTGACCGGTTCCTTGAAGTTTAGGGTATAATTTTTCATCTCTTTCTCATTTTTTGCTAAAATCTTGCTTTTCAATTTTGTTGTGTTCCTACAAATGTATATTTAGGGTTTATCGAGTAATTTTTTCCATTACGGTGTTAGATAATTATGAGTTCCGAAAAATGTATGCAATTCGTTGCGCATAGAGATGACTCCGAGAAAACTTATGTTGATGTTGGAGAACATTTCGTAACAAATAGAACATTTTGTAGCAAGGAGAAAATGATTGCTTGGGCGAGGCAAATTAGTAAAGGACTGATTTTGTAATAATCATCACAAAAGCTGATAAAATTAATTCAAAGACAAAACCTAGAGTTTTGCTTGGTTATGATCGATCTGTGTTTGTCAGAGAAAGTCAAAATAAAGGTTTCACTAAAAGAAATTTGAGAAAATCTAGTTCTAAACGGCGTGGTTGCAAATTTGCAATTAGAGGTCATAGAGAAGCTTCAGATGAATGGAAAGTTGATGTTATGTGCGGTGTGCATAATCATGAGTTGGCTCATCTAGAGGCGTATCCATATGCTAGGAGACTAGACCAAAATGAGGCTGTAATAGTTGAAGACTTGTATAATGTAGGGTAAAACCAAGATATTGTCGACATTGAAGAGTAGAAATCATTTAAACTGTTCATCTATGAGATCCATTTACAATGAGAAAGCCAAAATTTACAGACATGAGTTGACGACAGTACTCCTATTCAATATTTGTATCGGTGCATTGTTGAAGCAGGTTATATAAGTTACAGTGAAGTGGATTGCATCAATACTCACTTAAAGAGTATTTTTTTGAGCATCCAAGCACAGTTAAATTAAGTAATTTGTTTCAAAATTCTTTCTTGATTAACTACACGTAGAAGACCAACCGTTACAGATTACCACTTCTTTGTATTGTTGATATCACTTTGACAAATAAGTTTTTTTCCTCGTAATTTGTATTTTTACCGAATGAAACAAAGAACAATTATAGGTGGTCTTTGCAGTGTTTTAAGCATATTTTCAATAAAAATGTTTTGTCAAATGTTTTCGTAACTGATAGAGAGACTGCTTTGTTGAATGCAATCAAGTTTATTTTCACGCAAGCAAAACATATCTTATGTAGAGTACATATCAGTAGAAACATCTTGGCTCATTGCAAGGAATTTTTCAAAGGAGGCAAGAACTGTGATGATTTTTTGAGTGTATGGCAACATTTGGTTATTTCAGTATAACATGCGATTTAACTAGATGCTTACTGCTTATGTTGTGAAATTTTTGGCTGTGATTGCATATGTTACATCCACATGGTTGAATCCATATAAATAGTATTTTGTGTCTTATTAGATTAATCTGTACTTGCATTTGAGAAATACGGACACAAACTATGTTGAAGGGGGTCATAGTTTGCAAAATTAAATTTCTTGAAATTTCTATCTGTAGTATTTCCCCTGTATGAAAAAAATTTAACCAGATGATTGTGATACAACATACAAAAATTTAAAAAATGTTTAGATAGAGTCAGATTCAAGTTAGCACATGTTATACGAGTTTGTTATACTATGAAATAATTAGTAATGTTTGCATAGCGGCTTTGGAGATCATTAAGAAAGAGAAGCTCTCACTAAAAGATCCATGTATGGAACAACATTTGTATAGGCATAAGACACGATTTACACTTGGACTACCATGTGCACATGAACTTGTTTCATACTTGAATCAATGTACACTTTTTTCTATTAGAATTGATTCATAAACATTTGAGAGTTTTAAGTTTGAACGAGATTAGAAAGAAGAATGCCTCTACGACGGACACACATGATCTAGAAAGTGAGCTTGATGGGTTATTACAAAGGTATAAAAATATTATTGAGGTATATTTATTTAAGTGTTGATGAGCTCCTTAACGGGTCGGTTAGGATCTGATAGGCATCCAAACTCGTAGCCGGGGATTTAGGGTTTCGTCTATAAATACCCCTGCTGGGGGCAACGGGGAGGCCATTCCAAACTTGATGGTCACGCGGATGCTTCGAGCACTCCAACATTCTCGAAGGTTTCTTTCGTTTTCCCTAGCCCCGCTCCGTCTCCCGCACGATCCCGCCACTCCTTCCCTCCCGATTTCACTCTAGCCGATCAGAGGAGTATCCAGCGTCGTTGCTGTTCGCAAACGTCGCCGCTCTCAATCGTGCCTTCATCGATTCGGTCATCCTGTAGATCATCTTCCCATCGCGAAGGAGGAGCCACCGCTGCCGGTTCACGATTCCAGCGTTGCTGTTGTCGAAAAGGATTGTCGCTCCTGTTTTCTGCCGGATCTAGATCGGGAATCTTCGTGAGGTGCCGCCAGAAAATGGAAATCGTCTGTGTCATTGTCGATTGAAGGAGGATTGCACGCTGCCGCCAGCATCTCCGTCTTTCTTCGTCGAAGAGCCCGGTGAGGTTTTCTTTTCACCACAGACGCTTGTTTCCTGCTGCAGATTTTGGTGCCCAGATCTGTGAAGATCCAGTCTCTCCGCTTCTTATTGTAGCTGATCCAGGACTGAGAGCCCGATAGCCAGATCAACTTGATCTTGCTTTGGCGTTCATTGCTGGATTCTTTTTCTGTTGGAGAAAGAGATCAACCCCGTGGTCTCTTTATTGAGTTTACCGATCGGGGATAGTCTTCGGTGATTTCTATCAGCCGAAGAAGAGGAGCAAGCAAACAAATTTTTATCTGGATTGGATCCGAAGACCATCATCGTCTCGCTCAGGTGATCTCTTTCCAGTATTTTCTGCTTGTGATTTTGGTTGCTAGTAGAATATTATCGTTTGAAAAGAAACACAAAATGTCAAAGGCGATCAATCACTCCTCTCCCGTGCCGATGATCAAGCTGGAAAAATTCTCCAATGCCGAGTTCAGTGCCTGTAAGCGCAACACTCAGTTCGGCATGAAGTACCTGAACATCTTCTATACAGTGCAGACTGTTTTTGAAGAATTCAAAGGAAGCGAAGATGAAGATCAATGGGTCAACGACGAAGACTTCTGCAGAGACTACATCCTGAATTGCCTCTCCAACAGGCATGCAGAGACGTATGGCAAAATGCAAAGGGCCAAGGAGATCTGGGAAGCCTTAGAGGAGCAATTCAAGGAGGAGGAGAATATGTCCAAGATGCACATGGTGGACAAGTTTATGGCATTCACCTTCACTGAGGAAAGGAAAATCCTGCCACAGGTTGCTGAGTTCGAAAATCTGGTGGACAAGCTCAACAATGAGAACATCTCTCTGTCAGATGGATTTGTTGTAGGGGCGATCATTTTCAAATTGCCCACGGCCTGGTATTCCTTCAAGACTGAGATGTACCGGAAGAAGACGCAGGTGAGTCTTAAAGACCTCAAACACTTCATCTGCATTGAGGATGAGAACCGGACTAGGCATGCTATAGAGACGATCAACAAACAGTCCTCTACTGCTAACATGATCACGCATCCTAAGTGGAAGCCTAAGCCTGGAAAGACTCGCCCACCGAGCAGTGTACCCGCAGTTGCTGCCACCAGTAAACAGATAAAGAAGAAATTCAAAGACAAGTGTTACAACTGCAATAAGTGGGGTCACTACGCTTTCGAGTGCCGACAGCCCAAACGGTGCGAATCCAGCACACCAAGGACTGATAATCAAACCAACATGGTTTATCAGACTGCGCTTACTGACTTTGTTGCCATGGTCGGTAACGGGACGACCAGTTCAGAGTGGTGGCTCGACTCAGGTGCTACCTGCCATGTCTGCCACAATCCAAAGCTTCTAGAGGATGCAAAAGAGGTGAAAGAGACTATCACTGTTGCGAATGGAGCTGTAGCTGATGTGCTGAAGGTCGGCAATGCTACCCTGGCTCTCTCCTCAGGTAAGACTATAACTTTGAAAAATGTTAAATTTATACCAACATTAGCTGCTAATTTAATTTCAATTAGTCTGTTGTGCGATGCGGGTATGTCTTTTAACATTAGTGATGGTCGGGTAACCCTAATGGTTCACTCATATTACTTTGGCTACGCATATGTCGTTAACGGGATGTATAGGCTGAGTCTAGCACACGAAGTAGTAAATCAGGTTAGCTCAAATCTGATAGATCCTAAGACTTTACATGCAAGACTAGGACACATCAATTATAGAAAACTTCTCCTGCTAGCTAGAACTCACAACATACCCCTCGACACAAAAATCAAATTTGAAAAATGTGAAATTTGTGCTCAAACTAAGATAACTAGAACGTCTTTTAGTCAGGTTTCTAGGAACACACAATTGCTAGAGTTAATATATTCCGATATTTGTGACTACAAAAGCTTTGTCATAAGAGGAGGTCGGAAGTGTTTGATAACATTTATCGACGATTACTCTAGATTTAGCCACATTTACCTTCTTAAATCCAAAGATGAAGCTTTTGAAAAATTCCGTATTTTCAAAAATAGGGTTGAAAATCAACTTGACATGAAAATAAAAAGGCTAAAAAGTGATAGAGGAGGAGAATACGTCTCGGGGGAGTTCAGAGACTTCCTTGCCAGCAATGGCATAATCCCTGAAACCACCGCTCCATATTCCTCATAATCCAACAACATCGCTGAAAGGAAAAACAGAACTTTAACAGAAATGTTGAATTCTATGTTGCTGACTGCTGCCATGTCTGCAGCCTATTGGGGTGAAGCCATCCTTACGTCAAATCACATTCTTAATAAAGTTCTCAATGCAAAGTTGACTAAGACACCCTACGAGCTTTGGTTTAAGAGGCCTCCTAGTTTTGACAATCTTAAAACCTGGGGTTGTATCACTTATATTAGGATACCAGACTCTAGGAGAGCTAAGATTGGACCCAGTACTAATACCTGTGTCTACCTAGGATGTGCAGATGATAGTGCTACAGATAGGTTTCTGGATCTCTCCACTAATACTATAATAGAATCAAGAGACGCTGTCTTCTTTGAGGATAAGTTCCTTAAGGACAAGAACTTGACACTGCCAGGTTTGTCAGCCACTAGTACTGAGCCTTTATTTGAGCCAGGACAATGTAACTCTGACACTGAGCCTATAGAAACGAGTGACTTAGATACCAGAATGCTATTTAGTATAGAGAAAATGCCTAAAAGCTTCGGTACAGACTTCGTGACTTACCAAGTTGAAGCTGATCCATCCACTTATAAGGAAGCGATGCGATCTAGAGATTCTCTATTATGGAAAGAAGCCATAGACGAAGAGATGAACTCTCTCATGCAAAACAACACATGGACTTTGGTCGATTTGCCCAAAGGGGCTAAAACCATTAGCAATAAGTGTGTTTTGAGGAAGAAGCTAAATCCTGATGGGAGTATCGCAAAATACAAAACACGTCTAGTTGTCAAATGCTTCACTCAAGTGAGTGGTGTAGACTACTTTGATATATAATCACATGTATGTCACTATGCGACAATTAGGATTCTTCTCGCACTAGCATCTATTAAACACTACACTGTTCATCAGATGGATGTCAAGACTGAATTTTTGAATGGATATCTGACTGAGGAGATCTACATGCATCAGCCTGAAGGGTTCGTCATAGAAGGTCTAGAAAATAAGGTCTGTAAGTTGATTAAGTCACTATACGGATTGAAACAAGCACCTAAAATACACCATGAAAAATTTGACACATGTGTAAAAGGCTTGAGTTTCAAATCCAGTCTATCAGATAAATATCTGTACGTAAGAACAAGTGCAAATAAAGTAGCCATCATATGCTTGTACGTTGATGACATGCTAATTCTGGGCACTGATCAGTTTGAGGTGAAAGACGTGAAAGTTATCTTGACGGCAAAATTTAGCATGAAAGACCTAGGTGAGGTGAAAACCATCCTAGGAATCGAAGTGAACTTCACAAAAAAAGGGTATTATCCTGAGTCAGAGTCACTATATTAGGAATCTACTGGAAAAGTGGGGTTATGATAAAAGCAAAAAGGCTGAGACTGCATACGATTATAACAGTAGACTGAAATCGAATGAAGGTTCAGCTATTAGACAGTTGGATTATTCCAAACTCATAGGAATTCTCATGTACGCTACTACCTACACTAGACCTGACATAGCCTTTACGGTCGGCATGTTGAGTAGATTCACCAGTAACCCCTGGAAGGACCACTGGGATGCCTTAGATAGGCTAATGAGATACTTAAAGTATACTGAGAAGTATGCTTTATGTTACAGTGGGCATCCTCTAGTGCTTGAAGGGTATTCCAATGCATCTTGGTGCTCGGAAATAACTGATTGTCGATCTACTAGTGGTTTTGTGTTTACACTAGGAGGAGCTGCAGTAGCTTGGAAGTCTAAGAGGCAAACGTGCATTGCACTATCCTCTATGGAATTGGAACTCTATGCTCTCGTTTCAGCTGGAGAAGAAGTAGAGTGGATAAGAGATCTGATATTGGACATTCCAATGACGAGTCAAAAAATGAACTCTATTTCGATTTAAGTGACAATCAAGCCACACAGACCATTGCTACAAACACGTTGTTCAATGGAAAGCGAAGACAACTAAGGATGAAACAGGCCTGGTTGACCTATCTCACCAATCAGGGGATAATCTTCCTATTGGACGTGAGATCAAAAGATAATGTATCAGATGTCCTTACTAAGGATTTATGTAAGGTTCTCACATATAAAACATTGGGGGAGATGAGATTAACGTCCATTTAGGAGGACTTAATTTTGAGCTTTTGTTTTAAATTTAAGAACTGTTATCTGTGTAACAGCCCATTTCAGCAGGCTCAGTTTTGGGGTGACACGGCCTGGGACACGGGCGTGTCCCAGGGCATTTCCTGTGTGTGTCGAGTGTCGAGAGGAACAGTCGACGAGTGGTCGACAAAATGTGGTCGACGATCGTCGAGTGCTTAGGATACGCCCTGTGACACGGGCGTGTCAAGGGCGTGTCAGCACAGTCGACGAACTCAGCCCGACGAATTTGAGCTTGGGCATGTCTAGTGCCGTGTCTAGGCACACGGCCTGGGACACGGACGTGTCACAGGCCGTGTGAGTCTCGGGTGATTTTGGGATTTTTTCAGCCTGACGAACACGGCCACAGACACGGGCGTGTCCGAAGGCATGTCGGGTGACACGGCACATGACACGTGCGTGTCACTAGGTTGGATAAGTCGGTTGAGCACCGCTTAGGGAACACGGCCATGGACACGGGCATGTCACAGTCCGTGTCAGGCCAAATTTAGGATTTTTGGTGAAATCGTGGTCATCCATCCCTTCAGCCTGGATCCAAGGGCTGAGAGGTCTCCCTGTCTTCTTAAGGCCGAGAATGGGTTGGGGAAACTCATTTGGCTTTTGACTTTCTCTTACTTCTTTTCTAGAGAGAGAAAGAGAGAGGAAGAAGGAGGAGGAGGAGAGGGGGCTGATCACCGGTGGTGCTGCGGTTAGCCGACGAGAGATCCGAGGCCGACGTTGCGGAGGAGAAGCTCTTGTGAGTCGTTTGAGCCAGCTTGGAGTTCATGGCACCAAAGAGGTCTTCAAGGGTAACGACTTTTCTTTCTAGCCATGTGAAAGCTTCCTTTTTGGCATATGTATGTGATTCCCCCACCAAAAGGTGGCTGCTTTTGGGAGTCTTTGGGTGGATTCATGGAATCCTCTTTGTTGCCATATAGATCCGGAAATGAAGTATGAAATAGGCATGTTATGCGAAGCCCATCTGGACAGGTTGGTCTGGATTGGTGATGGTGCATACGAACCGGAGAAGACTCCGTGATAAACATGTAGTTTAGAGAGTCAATGGGTTATGCCTGTGAAAGGTAGTAGCAGAAAGTACTGGAGTGGTAGTCCAGGAAAATATCCGTGTATGCTTGTGCTATTGGGTCGTACCTATGAAGGAGTAACAGGAAGTACTGATTTTACCAGGAAAGGCCCTTTGTGTTGTTTGATGTCGTAGGGTGTCCACCTGTGAAGCGAGTAACAGGAAGTACTGGCATGGTAGCTAGGAAAGACCCCTGACATTTGTGATATTTGCGGTGTCCACATGCAAAGAGAGTAGCAGAAAGTACTGGTGTGTCAAGGAAAGACCTGCTAATGTTGTGAGATGAATGGGTGTAAGCAATATACCCAGGCTGAATGCCAAGAACAGGATTGGTGAGACCAGCCCGCGCCTTTGATGAAGCCGCGAGTACGCCGTACTCGGTGAAGGCTATGCGATTTGAGCAATGGGGGGTGGAGGATCCGACCTGCGTTATGTCCGTCTGACGTGGACCATAAGGTGTGGTCTGTTGGAGCGCATAGCAAGATTCTTAGGCCTGCGCGCCATGACACAATGGGGGGCTACGGGCCATCCCGGTGTAGTAAGACTAGAACTCCGGCTGCACGTCATGAAATAAATGCTCAAGAGAGTTACCGTTGGGTTGTGACCCTGATACGGTGGTGGGCAAGTGTCTTGCCAGAACACCAAGAATGTGCCCTGAGTGCACGGACCGTTGGGCCGGATGGCGAACGGTTGTGATGACATGTGTGCGTGAAAGTACCTTATATGTGATATATTGTCATGCTTGTGATATGCTATGCCTGCAGGGAAGATTACCGCTGCCCCGAGAAAAGGGGTAGGGTCGTTATAATTTGGTTAGCTGAACGCTGACCGTTGCTTCTGTTTGCCACCGTTGGGTGGATTGTCCCTGTACAATTGCTGGAGAGCCAAGCAGGACGCATAAAGGTTGAGGTCCCTGCTGCTGCTGCTGTTAGCCCTCGAAGGCTATTTGGAAATGCTTGTTGTATTTTCTTTTTCTTATGGCCGGCCTGCGTGCCAATGTTTGGGTCACTGTTTGAAAGCCTTGTAAGGCCATAAGGCCAATGATGTTGACATGTTGTAAGACATTCCTATTTGCAATAAAATGTGGTGTTTTATATGTTGGACATTCAAGAGAGGAGTTCAAGTGTAGAGGCTTCCGCTAGAATGATTTGTTTTAGGTGCGCTGTGTTACTCTGGTATCATCCCGTATCTTCATCGTCTGTTTTGTGGTATATGCTGTGGGGCCCTGACCGGACCTTCTAGTATATAGTATATGAACGGATGAGGTTGTTATAGTCTGCTGACTTTCAAGCATCTACGTTGAGCACACTAAAGTATTTCAGATGTTATCTGATGAAAGCTAGAGCTGAGATAGTTGTCAGTCATTCCAAACTTGATGACTTACGTAATTATTCTTTGTCAAAGGCTGAATTGGGTATCATTCCAAAAAGGAATACTGAGGTTGTTGATATGTGCCCTGATATTATGATTATTAGTTATATCATTCCAAACTCGATGATATAATAGTCACAGCTTGTTGTATCATTCCAAACTTGATGATATAATAGTCACAGCTTGTTGTATCATTCCAAACTTGATGATATAATAGTCACATCTTGTTGTATCATTCCAAACTTGATGATATAACACAATTGTGGAACGTTAATAATAATCTTAATAATTGAAGGAACATGGTTTGATTCTATGAAATCAATTAATCTAATTTCGTGTAAATTAGATAGAGATGTTGTTTTGAGATTCTTTCCTCCCAGTTAGAGTATTAAGTTCACCCGCTGTTAGAACTAATCACTTTATTTTTGCAAATATTTGAATTTATAGAGATTTGTCTCATGACATTTTTATTGTAATTGTTTGCAGGCAAAATGGAGATTGGAGGAGAGACAGTTGATTTTGACCCAGATGATGATGATCTGCTATTCGCCTATATCAATTATTAGTTTGAGCTTTCTAGTTTCTTGCTTTATTTCATGTTTGGAACATTTGGTTCGAGTTTAGCATTTTGTTATTTAAAACTCATATTTATATTTCTGGAAAAACTCTTTTGTTTGGTCATTATTAACTATTGGATAAGTAACCATTTTTCTTATGCTAACACTTATATATAATATAGGAGGAGATTGTTGAGGTATATTTATTTAAGTGTTAATGGACTGCTTAACGGGTCGGTTAGGATCCGATAGGCATCCAAACCCGTAGTCAGGGATTTAGGGTTTCGCCTATAAATACCCATGCTGGGGGCAACGAGGAGGTCATTCCAAATTTGATGGTCACGCGGATGCTTCGAGCACTCCAACAAACATTACTGATTTACAACAGAAAGAAATGAAAAACAAAATTCGTGAGATTGTTAACCCTCAAATTAGTCAAACATTGGAGCCCAAAATACCTGCAAAGGCAAAAGGTCGTCCTAAAGCTAGTTGGAAATTTTTTTCATAAGATTACAAATTAACAAAGAGGAATCCTTCACACTTTCAGCATGTCTTGATGCTTTAACAAAAATCCAAAAAAAAAATTAAACGGGTGGCAAGGAAGGCATGGAGGACTAAAGCGGACAATTTTGTAGAAAAAATCAGAAATCAAATGGCGTCTTACATCTCTTCGCATATCATAGATGTTGTTGATGTGATGGGCGATGTCCATTATGGATATAGAGTCATTTGTGTTGGAGTTTATATGAACGAAAACTGGAATCAAGTACGACAAGATCTTAGCCAAGAAATAAATCAACATGAGGTGCTCTATAGTAACATCTTCGGAATGGCTATAACGGTTGAATTGTTGAACTCCTTTGATTGTCAAATTGTTCCAGTACCGGTAGAGAAGTGGATGACGATGTCGTACATGGTGGTAATTGCGTCTTGCTATAACGTCTAACTTGTGCATTTATCACTTGATCAGTCGTTCACTTTCCTTCCACTACATTCAGCTCCTCCCGAGACTCGAAAACTTTCTTGCATTGGTTTTATAAATAGAAATCATTATGTACATTTGCGATTGAGTGAAGAATCCCCACTACCGCGGGTATTCCCTGTTTGGTCAAGATATCATACTGATGTTCCAAAACAGTGGGACATATAGTTCATCACGCGACTGTAAGATCATCATAGTATGCATATTTTTTTTAATATTTTTTGACTACAAATACTGCTTTGACATAATATTAAATATGTTACACATGCAGATTGCAAGATAGCATGTGACTTTCGAAGCAATATATAAAGTTTTAATAATATGCAAAAAATGATATGCTCTCTAACAATATTTGTATAATAATTGTTCATAACTTTTTAAGAAAATTTTATATACAATTAATTGGTTAAATCTAATTTTGCAAAAAAAAAAAATCATTTTTGGGAGATCAAAGAATATCGACAATTATGTAGATATAGTTTAATTGAATTTTGTATGAAAATATTGTCTACTTCGACGATTATTTTTTCATTTTTGAGTTAATTTAGAAATTAACAATATTATGTTAATTTTTTAAAAAATTAATCTTCAGGCTGCCAATATCCGTCGGGCTGCAAATATCTCTTTGAAGGATATCCATTATCTTTGAGCTCTCAATAGTCATATAGGGGCTGCCAATATAAATGCCCAAAAAAGATCCAGTCAGATTTTAGTAGTCCGGGCGCATGTTAATTTTTAAAGCAATTTTTAATACATAAAATGGATCTAAAAAAATTCTAAAAATATTTTAATAAGATGTTTATAAAAAATTAATTAAAAACATTATAACATTGCTAAAAAATCATTTTAAGGTAAGCCGCGTGTTTATCTTGGATATATGCATGCCCTACCTACAATTTTCTGGGCCCAAGTGACAGGTGTCTCCCCCCATTATGTTTTGTAATTTATAATAAGCACATTGTAGTGTGATGAAATTCACATATCAAAAATTATTATGTGCAACCCCACAGAAGTCTGATAAAAAACCCCCCACATAAGTCTGATAGAACTGAAACTTAGGCTTCGTTTGGGAGGACTTATTTTGACCGGTCAAGCGGTTACGGCCGCATGAACCGGACCATAATTATGATCCGGTTCATGCGGTCATAACCGCTTGACCGGTGAAAATAAGGCCCCCCAAACGGAGCCTAATTACTACCTAATTCTGTGATTCGGTAAATACCCTAACTTCCTAAAGGCATACCTTACTGACATCGACCACAGGCCGTAGAAAGGCGTTCTTGAGTCTCGACAGGAGGCAGCTCTCCCTCCGGGCTCCGGCTGTCCGACCTCCTCTTTTATCCCTTCGTGTGGCAGTGGCCGACGAATTGGGATGACTCAGGTGTTCACTCAAAGTTGGGAATCAGTGACTACGAGCAGTCTCGGTTAGGCATGTTTGGTGTTTCTCGCTTTTTTCATTATTTAAACTCTTGAAATTGCATTTTCTTCTTTCAAATGTTTCAAATTTACAAATGTTTGAGGTTTATCCATTTCCGAATCTCTAATGTAGTGATGCCCTTCATAGTTTATTCATTCCTCATTCTTGGTGCCCTTATACCTTCTGTTGAAGCCGGAAACCAGTTTTTGTGCAGTTCGGACCGTAAAAAGGGGTGACCGCACACCTACTTATCCAAATGAGCTCACTCAATTGGAGACTTAGGATTAGAGAAAGACCCAAGGCTGCAGCACAGAGGTGCCACCACACACCCGAAAGATCTTAGAGTGCTTCCCCTTTTTAGAGTGTTGAGCAAAAGATACCTCGGGAAGCGCTACAAGAACAGAAAATGAGAAAACTTGCCTTCTGAGGTACCCCTGTGTGTCTATTTATAGATTTCTAAGTTTTGCCTGCAAATAACGTAACTCCGCCTTTCTGTTTTACTATACGCAGCCCAAGGTAGGTCTGCAAACAACGAAACTTCGATGTTTGAAGTGGCTACTGCCAGACCAAGTTACATTAAATACACGCTATTAGCACCCCTCAAGCAGGGGCGAACTCGAGCCAGCTCGCCAGCTCCTGGACGAACGCGGCCCTGCTCCCGCGATTCGACTGTCTCTTAGGCGAGCGCGAGTCGGACTCCTGCGGCTCGCAGCTTCCCATACTGGTGCGGGCCGACTCCTCTCGGCTCGCCCGCCTGCCGAGCTGAAGCGGGCCGGCTCTCCGCTCGCCCGCCTGTCAAGCTGACGCGGGCCGGCTCTCGGCTCGCCCGCCTGCCGAGCTGAAGAGGGCCGGCTCGCTTGGCTTAACCGCCTATTTCGCTCTGACCTGTTGGATCCACCCGAACACGTGGTTGTACACCTTTCTCATATTATGTTTGATATTAACTAATAAAAGTGATGGTTACATGTGTGTCATCTTTATTTTTTTCCGATATGTTTTACAATGTAAAGTTTGATATAATTTTTAAGTATTTTCAGTGATCCATAAGCCTATTTTGAAGAAGGAATCAAAATCTTGCTCATCTCTGACTACAAATTGTGGCCATGGTTTATCTCTTCAACTTTATATTTTTTATATTTTTGTTGCTGCGGGTTGCTCGAAGCTCTCGGTAGACCGCACTAAATTTGGCCGTATTAGCCCGTGAAGCAGTCGAGTGCGCAATCAATCACAAAGTAAGTAGAGCTCTGACTTGTAAGCGGAGAAGACTAAGAGAGAAAAAAGTCAGAATGAGAGGGGATCTGGGTTCCTATATATAGACCTCAAGGATGGTTACGCAGTTATCCGCAGATCATAATTACCATATTACTAATTATATACCATTTTTAATATAGTTTAAGACACATTATTTTAATAATTTACTACGCGCAGGCCATAATTATTTTGGTCATGTCACCCTCCCACGATGGTATATAATTATATATAGCAACACGACATTACCACCCTGACTTGGCGGGCAACGTCGTCTGGAGCCGAGGAGCATCTCTTTCCCTTAAATCGAAGCCGCCGATTCCTTTCCTTCTTTCGCATGGCTCGCCCGACCTCCCCAGCCGACGTGTCTGCGGCTGGTCTCCGAGCAGGCCGTGGTCGTGCCTCGCGGCCGGCACCCCACCCGGCCTCCCCGACCGGTGCGCCTGCGGCCGGTCGCGACTCTTCCTCCTCCCCCGGTGATCACCAGCCGTCGGGGAATTTCACCCTGAAACCGCCAACTACGGCCCCTCTCCGCCGTCCAATCATCCATCTTCGATCATTGTCATTCGTTTCGCAGGCAACCATCCGCGTAACAACCGGCGTAACCACCCTTGAGGTCTCAGTTTAAAAATGTGAGCGAGAGGTGGGTTAATATGGAGGAAACAAATTGTGGTTGACAAAATAGAACAAGGAAAGGGGGTAATGCCGTGTTGCTAGACTTTTATTAAGAAAAGGGAATGAAGTATTTCAATCTTAATTCAAAATTGTCATTCCTCATTCCAAAAACTTGCCATTTAAATGAGCTTCCTTTCCGGGGGATCTCAAACTCCTGCGTCGAAAAGGACTTCTTATAAAATGACATAATTAATACTTCGATTTGTCGTTGACGCCGATCATAATTACTCACAATCGAACCCTACAAGTACGAGAGACGTTGCGTAATTAAATTCAGATGTTACAGTAGTTTAGTTACCAGTGATTTTACATCCTACAATAATTATTCATGTTTTATAGTGATTGTAATTTGGTCATAAAAGTTGTGGGAAGTATATCTAACCAAAGGCATGAGAGAGGCAAGCTAAAAACAAGAAGGAAATCAGCCGACTGAAGGCATAGTTGCTTCGAGTAGACATTGACACAACGTCGAGGAGAAATCGACATATCTTCAACTGTGTTAAAACCGAGAAATCGGTTTCTTGTGGAGCTCGGGGTCCCATAAAAGGGGTGACCTCACACTTACTGCACTCGGGGGATGTCACGTACCAAAGGCTCAGGAAACTAGGAACAAACCCTCGGCTCCAGCGTGGAGTTTCCACCTCACACCCGGGAGACCTTGGTGATCTCCCTCTCCATAGCCAATGTTGAGCTAGGTGCCTTAGAGGATGAAGAGAGAGTGAAGAAGTGATCCTTTTCAAGACACCCCTAAGGGCCTATTTATAGTTTTCTGGGAATGACCTGCAAATAACCAACTTCCACTGCTCTGAAAATTACTGAAATGCCCCCAGGATGGGCTGCCAACAGCCAAATCCCGATGTACTAAGCGGCTAATTGCAGTCCACCAGGTGTAGTCCCTCAAGCCGGGCGAGCTGGCCGTCAGGCGAGAAGCGAGGGGCGTCCTGGGCGAACAGGCGGCCTGCGAGTTGTGACCTGGTGGGCTGAGGCGACTAGGCGAGCTGAAGCCAGGCGAGCTGGGGCCGGGCGAGCTGAAGCTGGGCGAGCGGGGACCGGCTTGGCGAGCTGGCGGCCTGCTTGGCTAGACGGCGGTCTGGCGAGACGCAGCCTGGCGAGTTGGCGGCCTACCTGGCGAGACGGCGGTCTGGAGTTGCTTGGCGAGATGGCGGTCTGGCGAGACGCTGCCGGGAGAGCTGGCGGCCTACCTGGCAAGACGGCGGTCTGGAGTTGCTTGGCGAGACGACGGTCTGGCGAGCAGGCGGCCTGCTTGCGGGCTGGGGCGGCCTGGCGAAGTGGGGCCTGGGTGACTCTTCAAAGGGGCCGGGGGGGAGACAAATATTTCCTCTCTCTACTAGTATATTACGCAGGTCCACCCAAAATTGGCCTCCAGGAGTGTAAAACTCCCAAAAAAGCTTAAAAACATGCATCAAGTCTTGTGCCTTGTTTGGGGTCCCACTCTGCGAATATGGGGTTGTACACAATCCTCGCTCTTTTCAAGGTTGGCACAAGCTCAGAAAGAAACATCCAACCCAACGTAATTGCTGAGTGGCATTCTTATAGCCGAAAATACTTGGTCTCTCCCAGAGGAGTCAACCTGTCATGTCAACTAATGGGAGCCGGGATGACGAGACGGCCTCGGGGTAAAAAAACACTTGGACTCCCTGAGGGGTCAACCTGTCAAGCCAGCTAATAGGAGCCTGGATGACGAGACGGCCTCGGGGTAAGGTCTACTCACCCCTCCGAGAGATCAACCTGCCCTGTCAGCTAGTGGGAGCCTGACAGCGGTATCATCTCGAGGTGAGACCTACTCCCCCTCCGAGAGATCAATCTGCCCTGCCAGCTAGTGGGAGACTAGCAGCGGAATCGTCTCGAGATGAGACCTACTCCCCCTCGGAGAGATCAACCTGCCCTGACATCTAGTGGGAGCCTGACGGCGAAATCATCTCGAGGTGAGACCTACTACCCATCCGAGAGATCAACCTTCCCTGCCAGATAGTGGGAGCTTGGCAGCGGAATCATCTTGAGGCAAGGCCTTCTCCCCCCTCCGAGAGATCAACCTGCCCTACCAACTAGTGGGAGCCTGCAGCAAAATCATCTCAAGGCGAGGCCTTCTCCCCCCTCTGAGAGATCAATCTGCCCTGTCAGCTAGTGGGAGCCTGACAGGGGAATCATCTCGAGACGAGGCCTTCTCCCCCTCTGAGAGATCAACCTGCCCTGCTAGCTAGTGAGAGCCTGATAGCGAAATTATCTCGAGATGAGGCCTTCTCCCCCTCCGATAGATCAACCTGCTCTGCCAGCTAGTGGGAGCCTGACAGCGGAATCATCTCGAGGTGAGAACTACTCCCCCCCTCCGAGAGATCAACCTGCCCTACCAGCTAGTGGGAGCCTGACAATGGAATCATCTCGAGGTGAGGCCTTCTCTCCCCTCCGAGATATCAACCAGCCCTTCCAGCTAGTGGGAGTCTGACAGCGGAATCATCCTGAGGTGAGATCTTTCATGGATCACAAATGCTTTTTGGCGGTCCCTGTCTTGATTCATAGTTGATACAATGTAAGAAAATTTTGTTACAAGAGATTATTCACTTCTTCTCTACCTCCCTCTTCCCTCGTGAATCATCGGATCCCTCCCCGGGTGCCCACATCAACCCTGTCCTCACATCTCTCCCCTACCGCCTCAGATTGGACTTCTTCAATCCGCACCGGATCTTGCGCTTGTTGAGGCTGATGAGGCTATGGTGCCGGAGCTCTTGTCCTTCTCAACTCCAGAAACTCGGGGCAAGTAACAGTCATATGGCCTTCCTCCTGGTCGAACTCGCAGTATGGTAACTCTACTCCGACTCTTCTCCTTCTTGGGCGGTTCCTCCTCTCCCTTCGACCGATCTTCATCGCTTGCTGTGGTGGGGGTAGGAGCTACCTAGGGGCCTGCCTTTGGAATTTAAACCTCCCTTGGCCTCCCTAAAAATCCCCCCACCTTGGATAAGACCTCTTCCTGGACCCTGAATGGGTCCTCCCTGTTTCCTCCAACCTGGCTCTGGACCTTCTTGAGGTCCCTGGAGCCCCTGAGCTCTCTGATCCTCTATCCTTCTCCCCTCCTGATGCCTCGAGCCACCTTGCTTCTTCGACTCTGTCTCTGTCAATCTTGCCAACTTCTTGACAAACGCCAGGTTGGCCGCCTCAGTTGCTATCTCCTCTGCACCCCTTTCCATCAACTCCTCGAAGGAAAGGGGGCCTTTAGGGTCAGGCTCATCTTGAAGAACCCCTCGCGCAACCCCACCGTGAACATCATCTGGAGGGCATACCCCGTCATCTCCTGGACCTCCAGGATCTCTTCTTGGAACCTGTCAATGTAATGGGTCAGCGACTCCTCGGCACCCTGCCTTATCAGGAAGATGGACTTAGGACTCTTATTCCTCTTCTTGGAGGTGGAGAAATGAAGCTGAAAGCTCCGGCTCAAGTCCTCGAACCCATAGATCGATCTTGGTGGGAGTTGGTGGAACCAGTCCCTTGCCTTGTCCTTCAATGTGATCGCGAAGAGGCGACACTTGAAGGCGTCCGTCATCGGCCTGATGGAGACGACATCTTCAAACCACTACAGATGATGGGAACGGGAGCTGAGATGATCAGCTCGCTGAAGGGTGACCCCCCAAGGGGTGGTCTCGCAGCCTCTACTCACACGACCTGCTCGCCTGGAAGGCTGACACTTGCCAGGCTGGTGAACAATTCCTGACCGGTGAGGTCTCGCTCAGTCCCATCTCCCATCCTCTCCTTCCCGGGCCGTCTTCCTGACACACTTCCTTCTCCCCCTATTGGGGTCACCTCGCCTAGACCCCTGGGAGTCGACTCGTCGAGAGGGGGGAGCTAGCTCCTGGGGGGTTGGAGTGAAGCTGCCACCCCGAGGAGCAATACTTCGCAGCATCTCCATGATGTCTTGGATGGATGTCGTGAACTCTTCTCTTCCCACAAAGGGTCCTGGGTTGGGGAGCTCGTCGAGATCATCACTGCCTCCTTGACCTCCAGTCATGACAATGTCCCGAGATCTTCTGTGCCGATCACTCTCCACGCTCACCGCACCAAGATGTTTTAACCAAGAAATCGGTCTCTTGTGGAGCTCGGGGTCCCTTGAAAGGGGTGATCTCACACTTACTGCACTCGGGGGATGTCACAGACCAAAGGCTCAGGAAACTAGAAACAGACCATCAGCTCTAGCATGGAGGCCCCACCTCACACCCGGGAGACCTTGTTGATCTCCCCCTCCCTAGCCAATGCTGAGCTAGGTTCCTTGGAGGATGAAGAGAGAGTGAAGAAGTGATCCTCTCCAAGGCACCCCTAAGGGCCTATTTATAGTTTTTTGGGAATGATCTGCAAATAACCAACCTCCACTGCTCTTAAAATTACTGAAATGCCCCCGGGATGGGCTGCCAACAGCCAAATCCCACTGTACTGAGCGGCTAATTGTAATCCACCATGGGTAGTCCCTTAAGACGGGCGAGCTAGCAGTCAGGCGAGAAGCGAATGGCGGCATGGGCGAACAGGCGGCCTGCGAGTGTCGACCTGGCGGGCTGAGGCGACTAGGCGAGCTGAAGACTGGTGAGCTGGGGACGGGCGAGCTGAAGTCGAGCGAGCGGGGGCCAGCTTGGCGAGCTGCGGCCTGGCGAGTTGGCGGCCTGCTTGTTGAGACAGCGGTTTGGCGAGACGCGGCCTGGCGAGCTGGCGGCCTCCCTGGCGAGACGGCGGTCTGGCGTTGCTTGGCAAGACTACGGTATGGAGAGATGCGGCCTGGCGAGTTGGCGGCCTGCTTGGCGAGACGACGGTCTGGCGAGATGCGGCCTGGCGAGCTGGCGGCCTCCTTGGCGAGACGGCAGTCTGGCGTTGCTTGGAGAGAACATCTCCAAGACTTGGCAGAGACCTTTGCGACTCTCTGAAGGTTTAAGATGAGGGTTAACCTAGCGAAGTGCGTTTTCGGAGCGGGGAATGAAAAATTTCGTGGTCACCTCTTGACCCATTTGGGAGTTGAACCAAACCCTAACAAGATGAAGGCCATCATGGAGATGAATGCACCAAGTAGGTTCAGTGCTTGATAGGTCGGTTGGCGGTTTTGAGTAGATTTTTCTCCGAGATGGGAGAGAAGTGCTCCCCCCCCTTAAAGACCCTCAGGAACAACAAGAAAATCGAATGGTCGGTAGAGTGTCGGGAGACATTTTAGGGTTTGAAAGCTCAGCTAGAGCATACACCCTTATTGCAAGGACCTAGAGAGGGGGAAGGTCCTTTTCTCTACTTCAAAGTGGGAGCTAAAGCGGTGAGTTCAGTCTTTATTCATGAGGAGAAGAAGTAGCTCCCAATTTACTATGTTATTAGAATCCTAAGGAAGGCGGAGTTACAATATCCTATCATAGAGAAATTAGTATTCTCCTTAATCATCTCTGCTCACAAGCACCAGCCTTATTCCCAAGCCCACCCTATTAAGGTAATGACAGATCATCTTCTCCAAAACGTCCTAGAGGGAGTGAGGCACTCAGAAAGACTAGCAAAGTGGGCGATGAAACTTGGTGAGTTTGATGTCATGTACGTGCCTCCACTAAAAATGAAGGCTCAGATAGTGGCGAATTTCCTAGAATACTACACTGTGGAGGTGAGTAAGGAGGAAGTGCCCAAGTGGGTGGCTTGGGAGATGTTTATAGATAGGGCGTCAAGAAAGAATTTCACGGGGGAGCGTACTTATTAGTCCTCAAAAGGTGAAATCAAGCAGGTCATTAGCTTTCATTTTCCGGTCACCAACAACTGGATCAAGTATGAGGCGTTAGTCTGATAACTTCTTAAAAAAAGTTATTTTTGTCCAATTTCATGGACTTTATGTTTATAATAACTGAGAAAAATGATTTTAAATCAAATAAAAAAATTTAAATTTATAAATGATCTAAATTAAGTAATAACGCCATTTTTATGTTTTTATGGCATAAACACTGAAGAATTCGAAGCAGAGACAAAACAATGCAAAATCCTGAAAAGTTGTTGCAACAAACTGGAATCCAAAAATTCAAAGTTTAAATTCAAATTTTGACGTCATTTGCAAAATTCGAAAGTGGGGAGCCTTAATTCGGTTTTGGCATGGAGTAAAACAGCAAAATACCATCTTAAAGGAGGTGCATTACTACAAGAAAAACAATCATATTCTATTCAAATGATTTTCCATTAAAGAGATCAATTTATATAAAAGGAAAAATATCCTTTGAGGATCTCTCTCTTGAATCAATATTGAGAGGCTGATTTAGGGGGTTCGGCCAGCACATGAAGAGCATAAATAAGGGGCATTTCGGCCAGTAGATGGGGCTTCTTAATCATCATTTTGGAGGAGGAACGACTAGAGAAGAATTCATGCAGAGTTCAATTTTAATCATCATGTTTTGTAAGATCTTTTTAATTACATGTTGTTTTTCTTCAAGTATGAACTAATTATCCTTAGTCGTGTATGATGAGAGTACTATGTATGCTGTGATGATGTATTTTTTTTAAAAAGTTATGAATGTTTGTTGATTTATCTTTGTTGATTTATGATTTTTAATGAAATTTTGGTTCTTCATCTTTTATTGCGTTTCGAGATTCGAGAGAACATAAGCGTTAGTATTCGGTGAAGATTTTATTCCTACGTTGCAAGATTCAAGAGAGCAGTGATGTACATTTTCTTAAACTAAGTTTTTATATTTTACTGCGTTTCAAGATTCGAGACAGCAAAGACTTAAGTGCATCATAAATTTAGCATAACAAGTGAAGGAAGAACGGGATTTCACTTTTATGTTAGCAACATTGATTTTTATTATTATTAATATTCTTCATTTCACCTGAGTTAGAGATGACAATGAAAATGAGAGATATATTGATTTCTGATATCGAGAGATAAAATTTTACACTTTAAAATCATGCAAGATAAATTATTCAAATATTTTCATAAGACATCATTTTAATCATTCATCACAATAGACATAGGAAATCGGAGTACACGACAATTTTCTCATATTGATAAAAGTTATTTTCATAGGAAATCATTATTTAATTTTATTTTAAAATAATTTTAACAAAACTTTAATTAATTGATTTAGCTTGGATTTAAATAAAAGGTTGAGTTAGTACTTGCATGTTAACCCAGAAATCGCAAGTCGCGGACTCCTCCGGCTCTTCCCGGGGAATCGCGGCCAGCTGTTAAGTAAGCCGCGCGACTAGATTTTCTAACCGCGCTATCAACCAGATATCGCCAGGTGATAGCTCTTCTTGGTGATAGCTCTTCTTGGGCGAACTCCCAAGCTTATCCACCCAGACCGCCAGGTAGCCGCATGCTCGACAGGAGGCGCGACCTGCTTCTTCATCCTGCTCCTGCAGGTCGCGCGACTAAGTGGCCTAATCGCGCCATCGCCCGGCGATAGCGGTAGTCGCCAGGCAATATCATTCTTTCTTCTACAGGTGCGGACAACATCCCAGTCTGCTTCAGTCCGCCTTGATGTACGTGGATACCTCCTTCAGCTCGCCAGCAGCAGAGGCGACCTACTTCTCCAGGTCGCCCAACAGGAGACCAGCAACAGGGACGACCTGCTACTTCAGCTCGCCAACAGCAGCGACGACCTGCTCTCTCCCAGGAGAAGGACCCCTACTCCAAATCGCCCAGAAGCAGTGGTCGACCTGTTATCCGCCAACAGGTAGCAGACACGGTCTCAGTCCGCCTAGGGGGGGGGGGGACTTGCTCCGCCCAGCAGTAGGAGGGCTCCCCACCAGACCGCATAGCACAGCGCAGATTCAACTTGTCTGCCAATAAGAGGGGGACTCGCTTCTTCCCACCTTCAGGGGCGACCTGCTCATTCTATTCGGCAAAAGATGGCGGACTCGGTATCAGTACGCCTAAGGGAGGTGGACTTGCTCCGCCCGCCAGCACTCTTCACCAGACCGCACAACACAGCGCGGACTCAATGGCAGTCCGCCAGAAGGTGGTGGACTCTGTTGAAAATTATGAAGTGAAAGTGGGTGAATGGATGGATTGGGCAACCTATCCGCGCGGACTACGCGGACAGGGCTGGCGGACTGCTAAGTCGGCAGGGATGTTGCAGGCGTTTTGCTCTGTGGCGGCCTGGGCGGTCTGTGCGCGCGGACTACGAAGACAGCAGCCGCGGTCTGTCAGGCCGGCGAATACTCAGCAGGCAGTTGGATCCCAGGAAGTAACCGGGCGGATAGAAATCCTATCCGCGGAGTCCGGCATGAAGCGGACTGATGAACTGGAGCTCGACTGACCGGTTTGGCGGTTGCCTTGGTCTTGCTCTAGTGCAGCGGCAAGTGGAAGCCGTGGAGACCGCCGGTCAGTGCGGACAGAAGCTGGAGGTCGCCCGGTATGGCGGGCTAGATCCATTGTCCGCCAGTAAGTGCGGACTGGCCCTTGTGGCCAGTGGACTGGACTTGGTGGGTACTGAACCAAGTCCAGGTTGGCTTAGTCCGGGGAGATCGCGCAGTGGAGCGCGGGCTGCTTTCTCAGTCCTCCAAGCCTAGTAGAAGTGTTATTGCCTTGATTGCTAGCTTGGGGGTATGCGGACTGGAGGATTGGCTGTGCAAGAGCGTGCGGACTGGAGCTAGAGTCCGCTGAGTTCGGTTTAGCCTTGTGATGAGGTTATGAACTCAGGGATACGGACTGGAGTTTGCTGTGAAAGCAGACTGGATCGGCGTGTCCGCTGAGTCCGGCGGTGCCTTGGAGATGAGAGGCAATGGACTCAGGATGTGCGGACGGAAGCTGGGTGTCCGCTGAGTCCGGCAGGTGTCTTGATGGCAAAGCTGCGGGCTCGGGTTTTGCGGGCTGATGGCTTGTTCGCGGATTGGTGGATAGCTGTTATGGAGTCCGGCTGTGGTGGTCCTGGCTTGGCCTTTGGCGGCAAGGCGGGCTGGATATTGGAGTCCGGCCTTGGAGAAGATGGGGCGGACTGGCTATCTGCACAGGAGCGGCAAACTGGAGTGTGTGTCCGCGGGCTGGCGGACACACTTGTTCTTGCTGCGGGATGTGGCGGTGAACCTATCGGCTAGGGCGGTGACCATACTCATCATCGTGCCTATAAATAGGACCCTTGTCACATCAGGAAAAAAGAACCTAAGCACCTGAACCGAAGTAAGTGAACAGTAATTGAGCTCGCGTAAGTTGCTGCAGTCTGGACTTGGTGTCCGCCCGGATTGTAAGAGTTGACCCGGTTGTGCTGTGCAGGTTGTGCGGATAGCGCTGGAAAGCCAGGACTTGGCTCTGATTACGGTCAGGGACAGTGCGGACTCTGCGGTTAAGCAACAGGCGGTAAACAGCAGGTCGCGGATAGCGACTAGGCGGTCTTCTCTTTGGCAACTTGTTTCGGGATTCAGGAAGTCGCCTACCTCAGGCGGACTGTTCCATTTGGTGGCGCAGCTTGTGCGGTCTGGCGGCTAGGCGACCTCGCGGTCAGGCGGCCTGCAGATCGGCGATGAAGAGCTAAGCATTGGAATAAGGGGTAGTCCGCGCGGCTTGGGTTGCGGTTTGGCGACCTGGCGGACTGAGCGGACTCCATAGTAGTAGACCGGCAGCTTGTTAATTGAGTCCGCGCGGCTTGGTTTGTGTCTTGTCTTTGTAACTGTTTTTACTCTCCTGGTTTTGATTTTTGGTGAAGCATGTCTCGCCATGTATGTCTTGCCTTGTAAAGAAGTTTGCTCTCGATCAATAAAGAAGCTTGTGCTGCATGTGTTGCTGGTTGTTACTGCTTTGTTGAGATAACCCCTGCTAACTCCAAGATCCGGGAAAACTTTCAACATTATAAGTGGGGTGTTCTCCTCCGGTTTGTTGAGTTTCAACAGGGTATCCGAGGAGGCCTCTGCGAGTTTGTTGAATTTTAACATGGTATCAGAGGGAGGTTGTTGGAGTGGTCAAGAACTGCTCAATGGAAGTAGTTGCTCTTCGGTAGAGGAAACCAGTGGTAGAACCATGGCAGTGGAGGATGCAAGTTGTCTTGGCATTGATCTCCTTACAGAGATGAACTGTGAACGGTGGAAGTCCTGTATGAAGAGCTTTCTTCTTGGCGAGGACCTTTGGGAGGTTGTATGCGGAGCAGGAAAACAAGAGGCTACTGCTGGCAATGCTGAAGCGATGAGAGCTTGGAAGGAGACAAATGTGAAAGCGGAGTCTATTCTCAAGCAGGTGATCTCATCGGAGCTCTTGGACCACATCAGTGGATGTCGGTCAGCTGCGGAGGTTTGGACTTCCCTTGATGGGTTGTTCAGGAAGGAGGTGAAGGTTGCTGCTGATGATGGTCCCTCTACTTCATATCAGGAAGAAAGGAGTGTTTCTCCTAGGCGTGATAGGAAGAGGAAGGAAGGACCACGGTGATATAAATGCAAGCAGCAAGGTCATCTTCGGAAGGAGTGCAAGGTTTTCTTGCTCTCGGCGAACGTAGCTCATGTCGGAGGTAAGGAGAAGAACGTAGTTGGGAGATCAACTAGTTCTGGAGCTGATCGGATGAATGTCAGTGATAGTGCAGCTATCTGGCATGAAAGACTGGGCATGTAGGGATGGACAAGCTGAAAGCAATGGCGGAAAGAAGACTCGTAAGAGGCTTGCCTAGATTGTCATCCTATGGCGATGGTCGGGGGTGTGCGGGATGTCAGGAAAGTGGAGCCTATCGCTTCATGGTTGATAAAGCACAATCCAGATGTAAAGCACCATTGGCGGTTGTCCATTGTGCTCTGGTGGGACTGACCGTCACGGCCAGTCTTGGAGGAAGCAGGTTCATGCTGATATTGGTTGATGACTATTCTAGGTATACATGGGTATACTTCATGAAGAAGAAGTCCAACATGGAACGCTTGTTTGTGGAGTTCAAGAAGCTTGTGGAAGGCTAGCTTAGCCGGAGGATCAAGGTGTTGAGGACAAGTATCGGTGGTGAGTTTGGCTCAACTGAGTTCTCACACTTTTGCAGGAAGCAAGGGATCCGGAAGGAGCTTTATTGTGGACATACTTAACAACAAGGTAGTATTGCAGCTCGGATGATCCGTTGGTTAACGGAGACCTGCAAGTGTTGGCTTCAGAGTAAAGGCGTTCCGAAGGCTCTTTGGGCGGAAGGGATGGCCTGTGCTGCTCATGTCATCAACCGGATGCCTCTTAGTCCGATCATAGTGAAGACTCCTTATGAGCTGATGTTCGGAGTGAAGCCCTCAGTGAAGCACCTTCGGGTGTTTGGATCTACCTGCTACATACACTCTTCGGGTGCTCTCAAGACAAAGCTAGTCTTTGTTGTCTTCGATGAGTTGACGTCGTATTGGGGTAGCTCTCATGTGGAGCTAGAGATGAGTAGGTTAGATGATGGTCTGAAGGAGGCTGCTGCTAAGGAAGTGGAGTTGCCTGAGTCACCAGGTGCTCCAGGTTGTTCTAGCTCCGGGGCAAAGGCGTTAGTGTCAGGAAGTAGCGGGAGCGATGCTCCAAGTTCTTCTGGCTCGAAGGCGGAGGCTTCCTGTTCAGGAAGCAGGGGGAGCGATGTTCCAGGCAGTTCTTGTTTAAGAGGAGAGTCTTCTGGTTCAGGAAGCAGGGGGAGCGTTGCTCCAGGTGCTTCTGGTTCCAGTAAGGAGGCGTCTTGTTCAGGGAGCAAAGGGAGCATTGTTCCGGGTTTGCCCGGGAACGGAGCTGGTTCAGAAGCAGCGGAGGTGGTTAGCCATGATCAGGTTCTTCGGAGATCGAAGAGGATCAGTAAGCCACCAACTCGATATAGCGAAGGGAACACGGCGGACTTGGTCCCGTGTTTCTTTGTTAGCCCTCAGGTCGAGCAAGGTACTTTTGGCTGTGATGACCCCACTGGAATCAAGGAGGTGGTTGACACCATGGCTGTAGAGGTGACTTCTCTCAGAGGTAACAAGGCTTGGGCTTTTGTGCCCAAGGAAGTTGGTGATACTCCTATGATGCATGAGTGGAGGTTGAAGCTGAAGAAGGCAGAGGGAAGCATGTCTCCTTTTTGGAGATGCTGGAGGGCTCCCTCATGGTCCATGATATGCGGGGCGAGGACTATGTCTTGGAGATCTCTTCGTAGATGCTATCAGAGGGACCTGGTGCAAGGTTACGGGAGCTGCTGGAGTTATTCACCACTTCTCACTTCAAGGGGGAGTGTTGAAAATTGTGAAGTGAAAGTGGGTGAATGGATGGCTTGGGCAACCTATCCGCGCGGACTACGCGGACAGGGCTGGCAGACTGCTAAGTCAGCAGGGATGTTGCAGGCGTTTTGCTCTGTGGCGGTCTGGGCGGTCTGTGCGCGCGGACTACGCAGACAGCAGCCGCGGTCTGTCAGGCCGGCGAATACTCAGCAGGCAGTTGGATCCCAGGAAGTAACCGGGCGGATAAAAATCCTATCCGCGGAGTCCGGCATTTAGCGGACTGATGAACTAGAGCTCGGCAGACCGGTTTGGCAGTTGCCTTGGTCTTGCTCTAGTGCAGCGGCAAGTGGAAGCCGCGGAGACCGTCGGTCAGTGCGGACAGAAGCTGGAGGTCGCCCGGTATGGCGGGCTAGATCCAGTGTCCGCCAGTAAGTGCAGACTGGCCCTTGTGGCCAGTGGACTGGACTTGGTGGGTACTGAACCAAGTCCAGGTTGGCTTAGTCCGGGGAGATCGCGCAGTGGAGCGCGAGTTGCTTTCTCAGTCTGCCAAGCCTAGTAGAAGTGCTGTTGCTTTGATTGCTAGCTTGGGGGTATGCGGACTGGAGGATTGCCTGTGCAAGAGCGTGCGGACTGGAGCTAGAGTCCACTGAGTTCGGTTTAGCCTTGTGATGAGGTTATGAACTCAGGGATGCAGACTGGAGTTTGCTGTGAAAGCAGACTGGATCAGCGTGTCCGCTGAGTCCGACGGTGCCTTGGAGATGAGAGGCAATGGACTCAGGATGTGCGGACGGAAGCCGGGTGTCCGCTGAGTCCGGCAGGTGTCTTGATGGCAAAGCTGCGGGCTCGGGTTTTGCGGGCTGATGCCTTGTCCGCGGATTGGCGGACAGCTGTTGTGGAGTCCGGCTGTGGTGGTCCTGGCTTGGCCTTTGGCGGCAAGGCGGGCTGGATATTGGAGTCCGGCCTTGGAGAAGCTGGGGCGGACTGGCTATCTGCACAGGAGCGGCGAACTGGAGTGTGTGTCCGCGGGCTGGCGGACACACTTGTTCTTGCTGCGGGATGTGGTGGTGAACCTATCGGCTAGGGCGGTGACCATACTCATCATCGTGCCTATAAATAGGACTCTTGTCACATCAGGAAAAAAGAACCTAAGCACCTGAACCGAAGTAAGTGAACCGTAATTGAGCTCGCGTAAGTTGCTGCGGTCTGGACTTGGTGTCCGCGCGGATTGTAAGAGTTGACCCGGTTGTGCTGTGCAGGTTGTGCGGATAGTGCTGGAAAGCCAGGACTTGGCTCTGATTGCGGTCAGGGACAGTGCGGACTCTACAGTTAAGCAACAGGCGGTAAACAGCAGGTCGCGGATAGCGACTAGGCGGTCTTCTCTTTGGCAACTTGGTTCGGGGTTCAGGAAGTCGCCTGCCTCAGGCGGACTATTCCATTTGGTGGCACAGCTTGTGCGGTTTGGCGGCTAGGCGAACTCGCGGTCAGGCGGCCTGCAGATCGGTGGTGAAGAGCTAAGCATTGGAATAAGGGGTAGTCCGCGCGGCTTGGGTTGCGGTTTGGCAACCTGGCGGACTGAGCGGACTCCACAGTAGTAGACCGGCGGCTTTTTAATTGAGTCCGCGCGGCTTAGTTTGTGTCCTGTCTTTGTAACTGTTTCTGCTCTCCTGGTTTTGGTTTTTGGAGAAGCATGTCTCGTCATGTATGTCTCGCCTTGTAAAGAAGTTTGCTCTTGATCAATAAAGAAGCTTGTGCTGCATGTGTTGCTGGTTGTTACTGCTTTGTTGAGATAACCTCTGCTAACTCCAAGATCCGAGAAAACTTTCAACATTATAAGTGGGGTGTTCTCCTCCGGTTTGTTGAGTTTCAACAGGGTATCCGAGGAGGCCTCTGCGGGTTTGTTGAATTTTAACAGACTCGTCTCATCCAGCAGCGGAGGCAGACTCACAGTATCCGTCATGTACCAGGCGGACTCTTTAAGCAGTCCGGCAGAAGCTTCTCCAGCTTCCCAGCATCAGCTTCTCCCAGCAGTAGGCGATCTACTCTTCAGTCTGCAGCATGTCGCAAACTCGATCACAGCTCGCCCGTATCGTCAAGGTGACGTCATCAAGCCCAGTTTTGGACATCACCTCCTCGAGCCTATAAATAGACGCCCATACCTCTCATTTGGGGAGGACAACCCCCAGGGGCAACCATCGCTTCAAACACTGCGGCTACAAATTTCCTGTCCGCCGACACTGCTTGCAGACTAACCCCCAGTCTGGGCGGGCTCAGCTCTTAACCCGCACGGACTGGCCTCTTGGCTTTCCTCTGCCTCAATGACCTCAAAGGTCTTCCCTGCCTGATCGAGCAGTCTGCTCGGCCTAAGGCAGCGAGCTGCGGGATCAGCAGCCCGCGTGGTCTGCCGACCTATTTGTTCAGTCCGTGCAGCCTCTGCCAACCTCTTTCTTCTAGCCACCAGCTTCCTCTTGTACTGCAAGCGGCCACTCTCTTCTTCCCTTCTCTCTTCTCTCAGCCTCAACCGTCAATTCCTAACCGTCAAAGTAATCGTATGCTCAACAGTCCTCATCAACCTCCTTTATTCCCACAACCCGGATCGATCGTGCTCCACTCTCGAGCGTGCAGAAGAATTTTTTTGCATCAACAGTTAACACGCAACCTTTAGATCTCGAATAGACAGTGAAATCCAACGGTTAGTCTTGTCAGACCATCAACCTGCCAAGAACCTCGCTCCTTCAAGTCCTAGTGAAGATCCTCTCTGGGAAGCCTTAGAGCAATCGCGTCGGGAAACCGCCCAACAGTTGTAGGCAATCAACCATACTCTAGCTGCTATCACACAACGATTAGAAGCAGAACCCGTAGCAGCGCAAGTTCTTCCAGTCAACCCGACACCAGCTTTGGGGAATCCGCATGTTAACCTAGAAATCGGCGATCCCTCCCAAGGTAGCTAACTTGTAAGTCGCGGCCCGCTCCAGGTTCCCCTTGGAGGTCGCGACATGTTTTTCCTCTCTAAGGATTGGCGGAAAGACTTCTCTGTCCGCTCAGGCCGCGCGGCTAGGGCAGTCTCCCCGGTCAGACAACATAGGTCGCGCAGTATCTGCTTGTTCTGTAGAGGCTACGAGTTGCTTCTTCATTCTGCCCTCACAGGCCGCCGGTTAGATCACCTAACTACGCAATGGTTCTCTCTACTCCAACAGGTGCGGACTACCCAACTAAGTGGCAGACTCGCATTGCTATCCGCCCAGGCTGCTGTTAGAAAGTAGAGAACAAGGAGCGAAAAGTAGAGAGCAAGAGAACAAACTTTTGAATAATTGAAATTTTATTATCCAAAAAAGATATCATTTACAAAGGTATGACCTCCCTTATATAGAATGGAGGAGATAAGAAAGAGAGTATACAAACAATGTGGGACTAAACATTTACAGTACTGGGCGGCTAGAATAATGGAGACCGCATAGACCGCGCGGTTAGACAGGTGGGCTAACCGCTCGGCAACTCCAGCAGGGTAGAACAAACCGCAGAGGTAGACCGACAGACCGCCCGGTCTACCAACCGCGGGATCAGACCGCTAAGCCGCTCGGTCAACAAACCGCTGGATCAGACCGCCAAGCCGCCCGGTCTAATACTTCAACACTCCCCCTCAAGCTGGAGCATAGATATCAATCATGCTCAGCTTGTCACAAATGCGGAAGAAGGAAGTAGAAACCGGCTTGGTGAAGATATCTGCCAACTCCTTGTCAGAGGTGACAAAAGGAGTACAAATCTGATTCTTCAAAATCTCCTCCCGAATGAAGTGACAGTCAACCTCTATATGCTTCGTTCTCTCATGGAAGACCGGATTTCTGGATATGTGTATAGCGGCCTTGTTGTCACAGAACATAGGGAGAGGACAATCATATACCTCGCCCAGGTCAAGCATGAGAGCCCGCAACCACTTTAACTCACACGTAGTTGACGCCATACTCCGGTATTCTGCTTCGGCACTGGATCTGGAAACAACAGACTGTTTCTTGCTCTTCCAACTCACGAGATTACCTCCAACAAAGGTACAAAAACCTGACGTGGATTTACGATCGCCTTTGTCATCCGCGTAACTTGAGTCTGAGTAGGCCTCAACCCGCAGATGGCCATTTTTCTGGAAGAGTAACCCTCTGCCCGGTGCTGCTTTGATATACTCTAAAATCTTCAGGGCGGACTGAAGATGACACTCCCTGGGAGCTTGCATAAACTGACTGACCTTTCCTACAGCATAGGCGATGTCGGGTCTAGTCACCGTGAGATAGATGAGTTTCCCTACCAAACGTCTGTACCGTGTGACATCAGATATAGGAGGCGATTCATCCGTCCACGTTTTGTCTTCTCCAACAGCCATGGGAAGATGAGCTGGTTTGGCACCTGTCAAGCCTGCTTCTTGAAGAAGATCAAGGGCATACTTCCGTTGAGAGAGAACCAAGGAGTCAGGTTTCCGAGAGATTTCTATCCCCAAAAAGTATTTTGGGGAGCCCATATCCTTCGTGACCAAGTGCTGACGGAGGTGCTTCTTCGTCAAGTCCACCCCATCTCGGTCATCACCAGTAAGGAGAATATCATCCACATATACGGCCAAAACCACCAGTCCCGAGGCCGTTTTGCGAATGAACAAGGAGTGATCGGCCGAACTCCTTTGAAAGCCGATGGTTGCCACAATACCACTGAATTTTTCGAACCATGCCCGAGGGCTCTGCTTTAGGCCATAAATGGCCTTCTTCAAATGACATACACGTGTCTCCTCCTGAGCAACATACCCAGGAGGTTGCTCCATATAGACGTCCTCCTGAAGATCGCCATAGAGAAAGGCATTCTTCACATCAAGCTGGGAAATATCCCAAGCCCGGTTAACAGCCACAGAAAAGAGAACCCGGATGGTGCTGAGGCGAGCAACCGGAGAGAAGGTATCAAAGTAATCAACGCCATAAGTCTGAGTAAAGCCCTTGGCCACCAGCCGGGCTTTGTAGCGATCCACAGTGCCGTCGGGGCGAAACTTCACAACAAAGACCCAGCGACAGCCAACCACATCAGTGCCCACGGGAGGAGGAACCAGGGTCCAGGTACCCCGTTCAGTAAGAGTAGCCATCTCCTCATCCATGGCAGACTTCCAATGAGGGAGAGCGAGAGCCTCTTGGTAGGTACGAGGAGTAGAAGTAGCAGAGATAGACAAGGCAAAACACCTGCGAGAAGGAGAAAGCTGATCATAAGAAACAACAGCCGTGAGCGGGTGTTGAGTACACGCCCGCACCCCTTTGCGAAGGGCAATGGGAACATCCAGATCATCGAGAGCGTCGGCGACGGGAGCGTCAGCGACCGGAGCGTCCGTGGCGGAGAAGGCTGGCCCGGTACTAGAGAGAGACGGCAGCGGAGAGGAGGGTGGAGGGGTGGGTGGGGAGACGGACTGGGAAGGAGTGGGTGGAGGAGGAGACGAAGGTGGGAAAACGTCGAGAGGTGTGGAAGGAACGAAGATATCAGAAGGAAGAGAAGGAAGAGAAGAGGAAGGAGAGAAATAGGAAGCATTTTCGAAAAAAGTCACATCTGCGGAGACAAACTGCTTGCGGAGAATGGGGTCAAAGCAGCAATAGCCTTTTTGAGCGGTAGAGTACCCCAAAAAGACACATTTGGTGGAACGGGGGGAAAGCTTGTCGCGGGTAGCGGAGGGAGCGTGAACAAAGGCCGTACAGCCAAAGACACGGAGAGGAAGAGGAAAAGGTTCCTGATGGGGGTAGAGAAGAGAGAAGGGAGTCCGGCCGTGGAGGACCGTGGAGGGAATGCGATTGATAAGATAGCAAGCGAGGAGCACAGCGTAGCCCCAGTAGGAGCGAGGGACGTGCATCTGCGCCATGAGAGTACGCGCAACATCAAGCAGGTGACGGTTTTTACGCTCCGCCACCCCATTCTGTTGGGAGGTGTAAACACAAGTCGTTTGATGAATGAGACCGTGTTGGTGAAAGAACGCGGAGAACTCATGAGACAGATATTCCTTGGCATTATCAGAACGTAAGACTTTAATAGAGATAGCAAATTGAGTCTTAATCATAAAGTAAAAAGATTGCCAAACAGAAAACAGTTCAGAGCGATCCTTTAAGAGATACACCCAGGTACATCGAGTAAAATCATCGATAAAAGTGACAAAATAGGAACTGCCCCGACCAACTGTGAGGGTAGGAGGAGGACCCCATACATCAGAATGAATAAGATCAAAAATGCGAGAGGAGCCACAGCCTTGCTTCGGCAGGAAGGAGGAGCGATGATGTTTGCCAAGCTGACATGCATCACAGTTGAGCGGAGAACTGGTGGGAGGTAAGTGGGGCAGAAGCTGACGAATAAGCCGAGGAGGAGGATGTCCAAGACGAAGATGCCACTGAAGGAGATCGGTGGAGGAGGAGTAGGCAGAAAGAGTGGAAACATCGTCGAGGAAGTAGAGGCCGCCGCTCTCAGTCCCAGTAGCAATCGTCCGCTGGGTCCTCGGGTCCTGAAAAGAACAAGTAGTGGGAGTGAATAAAACGGAGCACTGAAGTTGCCGGCATAAAGTAGTAACAGATAACAAGTTGCACGGGAACTTCGGGACATAGAGGGTATCCTCCAAGCAAAGCGATGGAGTGAGTTGAACCATGCCCGTCCCATGAACCGGAGACGGGGAACCATCCGCCACACGAACTGGGGGTAAGCGGTCATGGGTCTCAAGACGGGAGAAGCAATGAGGGTTGCCCGTCATATGATTGGTGGCACCGGAGTCAATCAGCCATTTACCTTGGGTAACGACGTGGGCACTACCTGACGTCGTGGCCACCGAGGCAGACGGCCTAGAAGAGGCGGAGGCCGAAGGAGCATCACCGGAAGGGCGAAGATGAGGATGTTTCTGCCAGCAGCGGTCAACAGTATGACCAGTACGATTACAGTGAGAGCAGAAGAACCGGAGGAACCCCGTCCGCCAGAGGAGCTTCGGCCACTCGGGCCCCCCCCCCCCCCCCCCCCCCCCCCCCCGCTGAGCTTGGTGAGCAGAGGAGTCCTGGGAAGGGGGGGAGGCCAACAGAGGCCGCTGGAGGAGCGAAGTAACGGCGGCAATGCGAGCCGCAGTGGCATCCAAAGTAGGAGATTCCGCCTCACCCAAGATCTGCTGGCGGATCATATCATAAGAGTCGGGAAGACGAAGAAGATAACAAACAACCAGGAGTTCCTGGAAGTGTTTGTGCTGGTCGGCCAAGTCCGCGGAGAAGAGGCGATTCTGGAGGATTTCAGCCCCAAGGGCCTGAACCTGCTGATAAGCCGCAGCTGGGGACATGGAAGGGCGGGCGAAGAGGTCCGCATAGAGAGTATAAATGCGGGACGTCTGGCCCCCCTTAGAATAGAGAGCAGCGAGGTGAAGCCATGCGGCCTTGACCGTCTCATCATGGCGAATGACGGGAAGGCACTCATCAGAAAGGCTGTTGGCCAGCCAGGTGCGAACAAGAGCATCACTCGCATCCCAGTCATCAAACTCAGGAGTGGTGCGAGGAGGAGGGTCATCGGTGAGGTGATGACGCTTGCGTTGAGAACGAAGGAGAAAGGTGAAAGAGACGCTCCAATCGGGATAGTTGGAGCCCACAAGCTTGGAAAGGGTGCCAAGGTTGCCCGAAGGAGGAGGAGGAGAAGGAGCTGCAGGAGTAGTGGTGAGATCGGAGGTAGTCATAGAACCCGGAAGCAGAAGAAGCCGCACGAACAGGAGCGGTTAGAAAAACAGAGGAAGCCGCGCGAACAGTAGCGGCTAGAAAGAGACACTGCGGGGAAGAGGTCGCGCGGACTGAAAAGGCCGAGCGAACAGAAGAGAGGAGAAGAGCAGGTGACCGCGACCAAGATGCGGGTAAGAAAGAGACAACCCGCACGGTCAGGCAGATCACAGCAGCGGCTAGAAGGTGGTCAAAGGCTCGGCAGGGAAGAAGTCGCACGAACTGAGAAGCCCGAGCGAACAGAAAAGAGGAGAAAAGCTGGCGACCGCGACCAAGATGCGGGTGAGAAAGGAACAACCCGCACGGTCAGGCAGATCACAGCAGCAATCCGCGAGTAGAGACACAATACACACGCGGACAGGGACAGGGACAGGCCGCAACGACTAGGAAGTCGGAGAGGCAAGAAAGAACAAGGAGCGCGGCGACAACGAAACAGGTCGCTGCGACAACAAGGAGAAGGAGAAAGCCGCGCGAACAGATTGGCGGACAGAACCAAGCCGCGCGGATAGAAACAGGCCGCGCGGATAGAAGAGAGGGCAAGCCGCGAATCAAGTCGCAGAGCGCGGAAAAGAAGCCGCGAACAACAGAGGGCGCACAGAATCAAGAGGAAATGACCGTGTCCTCTGATACCATGTTAGAAAGTAGAGAACAAGGAGCGAAAGTAGAGAGCAAGAGAACAAACTTTTGAATAATTGAAATTTTATTATCCAAAAAAGATATCATTTACAAAGGTATGGCCTCCCTTATATAGAATGGAGGAGATAAGAAAGAGAGTATACAAACAATGTGGGACTAAACATTTACAGTACTGGGCGGCTAGAATAATGGAGACCGCATAGGCCGCGCGGTTAGACAGGTGGGCTAACCGCTCGGCAACTCCAGCAGGGTAGAACAAACCGCAGAGGTAGACCGACAGACCGCCCGGTCTACCAACCGCGGGATCAGACCGCTAAGCCGCTCGGTCAACAAACCGCTGGATCAGACCGCCAAGCCGCCCGGTCTAATACTTCAACAGCTGCCAAGTAGTCGCATGCTCGGCATGGGTCGCGGCCTTCTTCTTCTGCCCACTCCTACAGGTCGCACATCAAGCAAGGCAAGCTGCCACATCACCAGGCTACCTGCCTCTAGGTCGCCCAATAGAGCGCGACAAGCTTCAGGTAGCCTAACAGGCAACCTGCCTCCAAGTCGCCCACCAGAATGAACGATCTGCCCCTTCAGTCCGCTAGTAGTGGGCAGACTCGGTCTCAGCCCGCCTGAGACGGGACTTGGCAGCATGGCCAACTGCACTTCACCAGACCGCACAATACAATGCAGACTCAACTCCAGTCCGCCTGAAGGTGGCAGACTCAGCCTCTGTCCGCCAAAGGGAGGTGGACGCTCCGCTCGCCAGCTGACGAAACTGCTTCACCCAACAACATGTGCGACCTGCCCTCTTAAGTCCGCCAGGTCGCCAAACCCTTGTTGCCCAGCAGGGGGGACAAGCCTCCAACAGTAGATACAGACTCATCCTACCCGCCATGGGCTAGGCAGACTCGTTACGCAAACTGCTAGGAACTCCATCTTCCCAGCTCTCTTCCCAGCAGCAGAGGCGGACTCACTATGCAGTCCACCACTTAGCCCTCTGGCTTCCCATCATGCTTCCCAGCAGCAGAGGCGGACTCACTATGCAGTCCGCCACTTAGCCCTCTGGATTCCCAGCACGCTTCCCAGCAGTAGAGGCGGACTCAATATGCAGTCCGCCACTTAGCCCTCCGGCTTCCCAGCACATTTCCTAGCAGCAGAGGCAGACTCACTATGCAGTCCGCCACGAAGCTTTCTAACTGGCACCCGTTTCTTCCCAGGATCGGGCGAACAACTCAGCTCGCATAGCTCGGCGCAGACTCGTTTAATGCAGCAGAGGCGGACTCGTCCCAGTCCGCCAACAACAGATCATCTCAAGTATACAAGTCCCTATCCGCATAACATGGCGCTGGCTCGGCAGACTCCTCATTCTACTCGCACAACTCACCGACATACCGGGGATGACGTTACCAAGACCGTTACCTCCTCGGGCCTATAAATAGCCCCCATACCTCTCATTCGGGAGGAGGAGAACGGACAATAAGGTCAAGGCATCAAATCCTACGGGCACTGCTTCCCAGTCCGCGTGACCTTAACGGTCCTCTCTGTCTGATCGCGCAGTCCGCTCGGCTTAGTCTAGCGAGCTGCGGGATCAGCTGTCCGCGCGGTCTGCCGACCTCTCTGCTCAGTCCGCGCGACCTCTGGCAACTTCTTTCCCTCTAGCCGCCAGCTTCCCCTTGTACCCTTTGTATTCTCATGTAAAGGACAACTCAAGCTATAAACTGAATTATAATCAAAGGAAAGCTCGTCACAAGAGTGACATTTAAGTTGTGGCGGGCGAAGTCTGCTGTTGACGCTGCAAGCGGCCCCTCTTTTTCTCTACTTCTCGCCTCCTCCGACATCAACATGCAAACCTAACCATCAAAGTAAGCGTCTGAGCGACAGTACCTCATCAACCTCCCATTATCCCCGCAACCCTTGATCAAGCGAGCTCCACTCTCGAGCATTCAAAAGCATTTCCCCGCATCCTCATCAACCTCTTCACCTCATCATCGTGAGACTGAACACCTATTATCTGTTGTGCCCGCGCCCCTCCAATTCCGCGCATCAACACCGCAAATCTATCCTCCAGCTTATCCACCGACCTGTCCAGCAACCTACCCGCCAGGGTAGGCCGCAGCTCCTTTGCAATCTCAAAATGTCGAGTTTATAACTCGTCAAAACTTCTTCCACGACGATGCCTGAGGAAGTCTGACAAGATTTTTGAATTTTCAGGGAAGTTACCCCTACTCTTCAGCTCATGTAGTTGCTCCTCCCGCAACAACCTTTCCTTTCTATCCTCCCGCAGCTTTTTCAACTACAACTTATGCTCCCTTTTTTCCTTTTCCTTATGTTCTAGGAGAGAAAGAAGAGCCATCGCCATTTACAGAGAGTGTGCAACAAGAACAAACTCTAGCTTACTTCCGAGAGTCGCGACAACCAGTTTATACTGGGGAGTATGACCCAATCGCACACTTGCAAGCTTTTGAATCAGCTGTCGCCCTGAAGACTCTTACAGATGCTACCAAGTGCAAGCTCTTTGAAACGTCCTTTGATGGACAAGCAAGAGAGTGGTTCTATTGACTCTGCACTCAGTCTATCGCTTCCTTTGCTGATATGCAAAGAGAGCTCCTGCTCAGGATTTTTACCTCTACAAAGAGGAAGGGTGGTCCTAAAGCCCTGTTTGAGATCAGACAGCAAGAGAATGAGACTTGTGATCATTTTGTTGATCGTTTTCAAAAAGAGATTCTTGAGATTGAAAACGTCGATCCAGAAATGTACCAAGTCGCTCTGATAAGTGGTTTAAGGGAAGGACCGCTTAAGTTCGAATCTAATATCCGAGTGCCAAGGCAATATCAGGAGATGATCAGTCTTGCCAACTTATACATATGAGGTGAAAAGAGTAATCCAAACTATATCTCCAGTCTTGTAATGGAGAAAGATCTTTCTTCTTCGTACGGGCAGCCTCCAAAGTCTCCTCAGAAGGATTTTCAACCACAAGTAAGGAGAGGAAGGAATTTCAGGCGTCATCAACTCCTCTTCCCAAGCCGAAATCACTCCCAAGGACAGAGACTACAATTGCCAGCTCCTCCTGCTTATCCGTCACTGGCTCCACAAGCAGCTTCCGTTTACCAATACAAGGTGATGACTTGCCAGAATCTGATGTGGACCGAGTTATGTAGGAAATAATTCAAGTCATGAATGGCAAGACAAGTTATAAGAGGCCATATCAGCTCACAGATAAAAGATCCAAGAATTCAGATCCCTACTGCGAGTTCCATAAAGAGAAAGGGCATCCAACCGAAAACTGCTGAGCGCTTCATCAACTGATGGAGAAGATGCTGAAGCAGGGCAAGTTGTGTGACTTATTCTAGAGAGATGACCACTCTGATTTGTCTACTTCAAAAGGCAAAGAAGTACCAGACATTTCTTTCGGCTCAAAGGGAGTGAACAAAATTGGCAGTAGTGTCAACTTCAATATTAGCGAGTGCATTGATTCCAATGACGTAGGCACCCTTGGAGATCTATTCTGAGATGAAGATGGACATGACAAGTTCCAAAAGCTCTTAGCGATCATGGTTGATCGGTTTTGGTTTCCATTTTGAACATTTTTCTTACATATGTTCTGAACATTTCTAAGTCCTCTTTCATTCATTTCAATAAATTTTACGTCAGAGATCCCGTACTGACACATTTCCCTTTTTGGAGTGCCTCCTCCTATATTTTCTATTTGCCAAAGGGATCATTGAACTAACGAGATATCGTCGGGTCCTGCTCGTCCCCCCATAGATTGGTTTCTTGCGTAACACCACGATGACCACATATAGCGGGGAGTGTTCGCATATGTGCAGTGGGAGCCGTCCAATATGTACAGGTGGACTTCAAGGCTTCAGATCCTACCCGGTATCTAACACACTGCGCGCATCAAGGGAGGTGCCAGTATGTTAGCTCTACCATGCTTCGCTTGGGATACTATTACATTTTTGATGATATTTCTTGAGCGGGCAATGTTAGCCCCCAGTGAACATCTGAGGCACACCCGGCCTTGCTGATCATCTCATGTTGTGATAGTCAAACACTCCAAGGTACTCTCAAGCCGTGCCTTCAGGGAACCCACAACTTTGCTGATCTTTCCTGGCGAGCAATGTTATAGACCACTTGACGCACCTGGCCTAACTGATCAGCGTAGCCTGTAGCCCAAGGCATTAGAGCAGTGCGTCCATCGTTCCTTCTTAAGATTTTGCTTTTCTTCTTTGTGCCCTTCTGGGGGAGCGTGGTTAGTCCACTCTTAGTAGGACTACACTCTTGATGACCTTTCTTGAGCGGGCAATGCTTTAGCCCCCGGGGAACATCTGGGGCGCACCCGGCCTTATTGGTCATCTTCGGGTGTAGACCCCTTTTGTGAACGGCCTTCTTTCAGGTTAACAGGTTAAATTCCACCTATCCAAAGGATTTGCAACGCCATCCTTCTTGCTTATAATCGCTTTATATACTCGGATTCCATAAAGCTCTATCCGCTGACGATTGACAATGCTTACTAAATGTTCTTGGTATCAATTATTTAGTCAAAGGATGTGGTTCTCTTGGCCGACAAACCATACGGTTAAAGTCTAATCAAAGTGGTTTCATCTGGCTGATCTGGATTTCATATCGAGGATATCATATCTGATCACGCAAGAAGATCATTGTTGTGGTTTTATCTCTACTTGATTCTACCATAGTTGTCAAGGCGCGCGGCTAGGCGCACCAGGCGCAGCCCGCCGTGCCTCAGCACAGCTGAGGCGGGCGATGTGCCCCAGGCGCGCCTCAGGCAGGCCCAGGCGCGCGCCTTATAGGCTCCCAGGCCAAAGGCATGCCCGGGCCTTTCAAGGTATTTTTAATTTTTTTTTGATATGAGCAAAAACATGATCTTAGACGCATTCGAGGCACCCCTAGGCGCACTTGGGCGCCCAATTCACTGAAATTGAGTGAATTGAGAGCTCAATTCGCTGAAAATCCATGAATTCGCTCAATTTCAGCGAATTGGGTGCCCAATTCACTCAATTTCTTTTTTCCCCATTTTTGCGCCTCACATGCCTCAGACGTGCGCTTGCGCCTTGCCCTAGGCTCCAGGGGCCCTTTGGGCCTAAGTGTGTCTTGCACCTTTGATAACTGTAAAAGTAGCTAACACGCAGCTAACAAGCAGCTAACAGACAGACAGAAATTTAAATAATAGAAAGTTTTATTATCCAAAAAGATATCATTTACAAAGGTATGACCTCCCTTTTATAGAATGAAGCAGATAGGAGAGAGTGCAAACAAACAATGTGGGACTAAAAATGTACAGGGCTGAGCGGCTAGAAATTCAAGAGACCACACAGGCCGTGTGGTTAGACAAATGAGTTAACTGCTTGGCAACTCCAGCAGGAATAGAACACGCCGCAATAGGTGACCGATAGACCGCCCGGTCTCCAGGCTTCTGAGAGAGACCGACAGACCGCTCGGACTACAAACAACAACAGTCTGAATACGAACCTGCTGGAAAGGAACCAGTAGATCACGTGGTCAACAAACCGCCAGACAAGACCGCAAGGCCGCCCGGTCTAACACTTCAACACTCCCTCTCAAGCTGGAGCATAGATATCAATCATGCCCAGCTTGTCACAAATGTGGAAGAAGGAAGTAGAGACCGGTTTTGTGAAGATATCCGTCAATTCTTTGTCGGAGGTGACAAACGGAGTACAAATCTATTTCTTCAAAACCTCTTCCCGAATGAAGTGGCAGTCGACCTCTATATGCTTTGTTCTCTCATGGAAGACCAGATTTTTGGATATGTATATAGCGGCCTTGTTGTCACATAACATAGGAAGAGGATAGTCATAGACCTCTCTTAGGTCAAGCATGAGATCCCGCAACCACTTTAACTCACACGTGGTTGACGTCATACTATGGTATTCGGATTCTGCACTGTATCTCGAGAGAACAGACTATTTCTTGCTCTTCCAACTCACAAGATTTCCTCCAACAAAAGTACAAAAACCAGATGTGGATTTACGATCGCCTTTATCATCCGCATAGCTTGAATCTGAGTAGGCTTCAACCCTCAGATGACCATTCCTCTGAAAGAGTAGCCCTTTTCCCGGTGCTGCTTTGACATACTCTAAAATCTTCAAGGCAGACTGAAGATGGCACTCCCTGAGAGCTTGCATAAACTGACTAACCTTGCCTACAACATAAGAGATGTCAGGTCTAGTCACCGTGAGATAGATGAGTTTGCAAACCAAACGTTTGTACCTCGTGACATCAGATAGAAGAGGCGAGTCATCCGTCCATGTTTTGTCTTCTCCAATAGCCATGGGAAACCGGGCCGGTTTGGCACCTGTCAATCCGGCCTCTTGTAGAAGATCAAGGGCATACTTTCTTTGGGAGAGAACCAACGAGTCAAGCTTCCGAGAGATTTCTATCCCCAAAAAGTATTTCGGGGAGCCCAAATCTTTCGTGACCAGGTGTTGACGGAGGTGTTTCTTTGTCAAGTCCACCCCAGCTTGGTCATCGCCAGTAAAAAGAATATCATCCACATACACTGCCAAAACCACCAGTCTCGAGGCGGTTTTGCGAATAAATAAGGAGGGATCGGTTGAACTCCTTGCAAAACCGATGGTAGCCACAATGCCACTGAATTTGTCGAACCATGCCCGAGGACTTTGCTTTAGGCCATAAATGGCCTTCTTCAAACGGCATAATCGTGTCTCCCCCTGAGCAACATACCCAGGAGGTTGCTCCATGTAGACGTCCTCCTGAAGATCCCCATAGAGAAAGACAATCTTGACATAAAGTTGGGAAATAGCCCAATCCCGGTTGACAGTGACAGAGAGAAGAACCTGGATGGTGCTGAGGCGAGCAACCGGAGAGAAAGTGTCAAAGTAGTCAATGTCATAAGTCTGAGTGAAGCCTTTGACCACCAGCCGGGCCTTGTAGCGATCCATAGTACCGTTGGGGCGAAATTTCACAACAAACACCCAGCGACAGCCAACCACATCAGTACCCACTGGTGGAGGAACAAGGGTCCAGGTACCCCTTTCAGTAAGAGTAGTCATCTCCTCATCCATGGCAGATTTCCAATGAGGAATAACAAGAGCCTCCTGGTAGGTGCGGGTAGTGGTAGTAGCGGAGATAGCCAAGGCAAAACACCTGCGAGAAGAAGAAAGTTGATCATAGGAAACAACTGCCGCAAGCGGGTGTTGAGTACATGCCTGCACCCCTTTGCGAAGAGCAATGGGAAGATCCAGGTCGACGCGGGCCTCAGCGACCGGAGCGTCCGTGGCGGAGAAGGCTGGCCCGGGACTAGAGAGACGGCTGCGGAGAAGAGGGAGAAGGTGTAGGGGGTGAGACGGACAGAGTAGGGGACGGAGGAGGAGATGAGGGAAGATGGGAGACGTCGATAGGCGTGGAAGGAACTGAGAGAGGTGGTGGAGAAGCAGGGACATCAGGAGGAAGAGGGGATTCAAGAGAGAAGTAGGATGCATTCTCTAAAAAGGTCACGTCTGCGGACACAAATTGTTTGCGCAGAACGGGGTCAAAACAATAATAGCCTTTTTGAGTGGTAGAGTACCCTAAAAAGACACACTTGGTGGAACGGGGGGAAAGCTTGTCGCGGGTAGCAGATGGAGCGTGTACAAAAGCCGTACACCCAAAGACACGGAGAGGGAGAGGAAAAGGTTCCTTGTGGGGGTATATAATGGAGAAGGGGGTCTTGCCGTGGAGAACCGTGGAGGAAAGGCGATTGATGAGATAGCATGCGAGTAGCACAGCGTAGCCGCAGTAGGAGCGGGGCACTTGCATCTACGTCATGAGAGTGCGAGCGACATCAAGGAGGTGACAGTTTTTACGCTCTGTCACCCCATTTTGCTGCGAGGTGTAAACACAGGTGGTCTGATGAACAAGACCATGTTGCAGAAAGAAGGAGGAGAACTCATGACTAAGATATTCCTTAGCATTATCAGAGCGAAAGACTTTAATAGAAATGTCAAATTGAGTTTTAATCATAGAATAAAAAGAGTGGCAGATAGAAAAGAGTTCAGAGCGATCTTTTAACAGATACACCCAGGTACATCTAGAAAAATCATCTAGAAAAGTTACAAAGTAGGAACTGCCCCGACCAACGGTGAGGGTAGGAGCAGTACCCCAGACATCAGAATGAATGAGATCAAATGGGCGAGAGGAGCCACGGCCTTGCTTCGGCGGGAAGGAGGAGCGATGATGTTTGTCAAGCTGACACGCATCACAGTTGAGCGGAGAACTGGTCGGAGGTAAGTGGGGCAGAAGCTGTCGAAGAATCCGAGCAGGAGGATGTCCAAGGCGAAGATGTCATTGAAGCAGATCTGTAGAGGAGGAGTAGGCGGAAAGAGCAGAAACATTATTGAGGAAGTAGAGGCCGCCGCTCTCAGTCCCAGTAGCAATCGTCTGTTGGGTCCTCGGGTCCTGAAAAGAACAAGAAGTGGGAGTGAATAAGACAGAGCACTTAAGTTGCCGGCATAAAGTAGTAACATATAATAAATTGCACTGGAACTTCGGGACATAGAGAGTGTCCTCCAAGCAAAGCGACGGGGTGACTTTAACCATGCCCGTCCCATGAACCGGGGATGGTGAACCATCCGCCACATGAACCGGGGGCAATCGGTCATGCGTTTCAAGGAGATAGAAGCAATGAGGGTTGTCAGTCATATGATTTGTAGCACCCGAGTCAATCAGCCATTTACCTTGGGTAACGGCGTGGGCACTACCTGAAGTCGTGGCCACAGAGGCAGATGGCCGAGAGGAGACGAAAGTCGAGGAAGGTGCATCACCGGAAGGGCGAAGATGATGATGTTTCTGCCAGCAACAGTCAACAGAATGGCCGGTACGAGCACACTGAGAGCAGAGGAACCTGGACGAACCGCGCCCGCCTGAGTGGCTGCGACCACTAGCCCCCCCCCCCCCCCCCCCCCCCCCCGATGAGCCTGGTGAGCATAGGAGTCCTGGGAAGGAGGGGAGGTCAACAGAGGGCGCTGGAGCAGCGAAGTAACGACGGCAATGCGAGCCACGGTGGCATCCAAAGTGGGAGACTCCGCCTCACCCAAGATCTGTTGGCGGATCATATCATAGGAATCAGGAAGGCAGAGAAGATAACAAACAAGCAGAAGTTCCTGGAAGTGTTTGTGCTGGTCGGCTAAGTCCACGGAGAAGGGGCGATTCTGGAGGATCTCTGCGCCAAGAGCCTGAACCTGCTGATAAGCCGCAGTAGGAGACATGGAAGGGCGGGCGAAGAGGTCTGCATAAAGAGTATAAATGCGGGACGTCTGGCCCCCCTTCGAATATAGAGCAGCGAGGTGAAGCCAAGCAGCCTTGACCGTCTCATCATGACGAATGACGGGAAGACACTCATCAGAAAGGCTGTTGGCCAGCCAAGTGCAGACAAGAGCATCACTCGCATCTCAGTCATCAAATTGAGGAGAGTTAAGAGGAGGAGGGTCATCGGTGAGGTAATGACGCTTGCGCTGAAAGCGAAGAAGAAAGGTGAAATAAACGCTCGAATCGGGATAGTTGGAGCCAACAAGTTTAGAAAGCGTGTCAAGGTTGTCAGAAGGAGTAGGAGGAGCCGCAGGGGTGGAGGTAGAGATAACGGGGGTGGATAGACCAGAATTGGCCATAGAGAATGCAGGAAACCGCGCGAGAAGAAGAGAAGCCGCAGGGAGAGAAAAAGGAAAGAAAGTTGCACGACCTGAGGAGGAGGTCGGGACACGAGAAAGAAACCGCAGCGATCAAGGACGAAACCGTAGCGGGCCAAAGAGAAGAAGCTGTAGCGGCACGGTGGCAGAACACCAGCGGCCAGGAAGCAGACCAAGGCACAGGGAAAGAGGTCGCGCGAACTGAAAAAGGCCGAGCGAATAGAAGAGAAGAGAAAGCAAGGGACCCGAGAGAATAGGTCGAGAACAAACCGAAGGAAGTCCCGCGAACAGGGCAGCGACAAGGCAAAGAAGCCGCTTGGACAAGCCGCACGGACAGAAGAGCCTAAGACGGAATCACGACGAATCGATCGTTGGCTCTGATACCATGTAAAAGTAGCTAACACGCAGCTAACCAGTAGCTAACAGACAGGCAGAAATTTGAATAATAAAAAGTTTTATTATCCAAAAAGATATCATTTACAAAGGTATGACCTCCCTTTTATAGAATAAAGGAGATATGAGAGAGTACAAACAAACAATGTGAGACTAAAAATGTACAGGGCTGAGCGTATAGAAATTAAAGAGACCACACAGGCCGCGCGGTTAGACAATGGGCTAACCGCTCGGCAACTCCAGCAGGAAGAGAACACGCCGCAATAGGAGACCGATAGACCGCCCGGTCTCCAGGCTTATGAGAGAGACCGCCAGACCGCTCGGACTACAAACAACAACAGTCTGAATACGAACCTGCTGGAAAGGAACCACTAGACCGCGCGGTCAAAAACCCGCCAGACAAGATCGCAAGGCCGCCCAGTCTAACACTTCAACAATAACCCAGGATCCTACTCAGTTTTTTATTCGATTAATAACAGAGTTTGTCAGATATTTCTTCTGCTATCCAATTATATCTTCCTTACCACATCAATATTTGCAAGTTCTCCTCTGGTACTTGTAAGTTATCATTCTTTCAATCTGCTTCTCACTTTTTTTTTGCAAAGATCAGTAGATGTTTGCAAGTTCCTCTCAGGTACTTGCAAGTTATCATTCTTTCATATCTGCTTCTTACTCTTCTTTTTGTAGAGATTAGCAGATGTTTGCAAGTTCCCCCCAGGTACTTGCAAGTTATCATTCTTTCAATCTGCTTCTCACTCTTCTTTTTACAGAGATCAGCAGATGTTTGTAAGTTCCCCTCATGTACTTGCAAGTTATCATTCTTTCATATCAGCTTCTTACTCTTCTTTTTGTAGAGATTAACAGATGTTTGCAAGTTCCCCTCAGGTATTTGCAAGTTATCATTCTTTCATATCTACTTCTTACTCTTCTTTTTGCAGAGATTAACAGATGTTTACAAGTTCCCTTCAGGTACTTGCAAGTTATCATTCTTTCATATCAGCTTCTTACTCTTCTTTTTGCAGAGATCAGCAGATGTTTGATGTTGGGTACATTGGAAAATATGTACCAGATTTGAAGAAACCTCACCTTACTCAATGATATGCATCAAGGTGTATTTGATGTTATTTTGAGTTTATATGTGCAGGTTAAGAAAATGCAGGAATGCAGGAAAAGTTTTTAAGTCCATGAGTCGACACCAGAAAAGTTGTGTCGACACTTATGAAGGCTTGTGTCAACACTGGAGAAAAGCTGTGTCGACACCTGGAGTTAATTGTGTCGACACTTGGAAAGGCTGTGTCGACACCAGAAGAAACTATTTCCACACACAGAGGCAGAGTTGACACACAGAAAAGCTTAGTCGACATCAACTGTATCGACACATAGAGGCAGTGTCGACACACAGAAAACTTTGTCGACATCAACTGTGTCGACACACAGAGGCAGTGTCGACACACAGAAGACTTTGCCGACATCAACTGTGTCGACACACAGAGGCAGTGTCGACACACATAAAACTTTCCCGACATCAACTGTGTCGACACACAGGACTTGTGTCGACACATAGCAGAGTTTCAACAAAGATAATTTTTGTGAAGAGAAGAAGTGAGTGTGTCGACACACAGAACTAATGTCGACACATTCTACAGAATCTGTGTCGAGAAGCAGTGTCAACACCAAGGGAGCTGTGTCGACACCATCAAAGCTTGTGTCGACACTTAGTCTACTTGTGTCGACACAAGATGAAGTTCAGTCTCGACACTTTGTTGATAGAGACAGAGTTTCAAGAAGTGACTGGAAGACTTGACAGCTGTCATAACCAACCGGTCTACTGAAGCTGTCAGAGCTGTCAGAAGTTTGTTAGAAACCGGATCAGCCAGTTACCATGGAGAAAGTTTATATAAAGACCTTCTCTATCAACAGAAAATAGAGATAATACATACATAGAGATATACAATAACATATAGAAGTAGATTTTCAACAAAAGATCTAAGAAGATATTCTCAATTGGTGTTCTACTCAGAGTTTGTCAAGAGAATTCAAGAAGAATTCAGAAGAATCTTCAGAAGAATTTGGAGAGAGAGAGCTCCATCTATTCAAGTGAAGAAAGAGACTTACATCAACAAGTCTCTCAAGTGCAGATTCTGAACCAGTCTGTCAAGAAGGATTCAGATTGATTTCTGAATTCCAAGAAAGAAGCTGATTGAAGATCGATTTCAAAGGAGATCAACCCTACTGTGTTCAGATTCAAGAAGCTTTGAAGAAAGCTAAGACAGGTTGATCTCTGTCATCAGATTCATTCAAGAACTGATCAAGAAGTCGTCCATCCTTTCTCTTTCAACCAGTGTGGTGGTAGATTTAAAATTAACATCTATTTTCTATAAGATCTTTTTAAGATCTGAGTTGTAAGCCTGATTTATAAAGGCTAAGTTGTAGGAGATTAAGTTCTCTGAGTGGTAGGCCTTGTTGTAGGCTGAGGTAGGGCTGTGAGCCTGAGTTGTAGGAGATTTTGATCTCTGAGATGTAGGCCTTGTTGAAGGCTGAGGTAGGGCAGATTGCCTGAGCTGTAGGAGTGTGGACTCACTCTGAGTTGTAGGAGCCTTGTTTGGGTTCTGAGCTGTAAGATCTGAGGATCTGAGGAGAAGGAAAGAAGTTAGGTCGAATCTAGCACACTGCTAGATAGGTGAAGGGGGAAAGTGTACCCAGACCTTGGGGAACCACTATAAATCAGTGTGCAATCTGTGACTGTGTGTGGTATTATTATTGTTGTACTGTGATAGCTGTAGAACTGTCTATTTTTGTTAATTAACTGCATTAAAGTTCTGCTTTAAAAGAAAAAGGAATTGCACCTATTCACCCCCCTCTAGGTGTTTAGGAACCAATTCTTTCAAGTGGTATTAGAGAGAGGTTACTCAAAGAAAGACTTAACAGTCTGAGTAAGATCTGTAAGTCAGAATTAAGTTAAAGAAGATGGGTTCAGAAAAAAACCATAAAGAGCTTGATTCAATGAAGTTGCCTATCTGCAGGAAGGAAATATTTGGAATTTGGAAGGAAAGGGTCAGACTATTTATAGAGGCATCTGATCCTAGAATTTATATAACAGTTCAGGAAGGACCATATGTTCCAATGAAGGTTTCTGTTCTTGATGCTAATCAAAGGACTCCTAAGGATTTTTCAGAGATGACTAAGGATGAGATCATCTTGGCTACAATGGATAAAAGAGCACAGAATATTATAGTGAGTGGCATAGATGACTCAACTTTCCAGAATCTGATTCACTGCAAAACCTCCAAGGAGATGTGGGACACATTGGTTGTCTACATGGAGGGTTCTGAAGAGGTTAGGCAAGATAGAAAGTCTATGCTTAATCAAGAGTATGAGAGTTTCAGACAAACCAAGTCTGATAATATAACTGAATATTATAAGAAGTTTTACAGAATTGTAAATGAACTAATGTCCTATGGAAGAATCTTCAGTACTTATGAGCTGAATGACAAATTCCTTAGATCATTGACTAAGGATTGGGACACAAAGATCTGTGTCATAAGGTAAGTGGCCAGACTGGCAGAAATTTCACCTCCAACACTGTTTGGCAAATTGCTGTCCTATGAGACGCAGCTGATGGCCAGAAAAGAGGAAGAGAAGAATATAAAGGTTGACTTTAGAGAAAAGTCAGTGGCCTTCAAGTTAGATGCTACAAGGAAGAATATGAGGATGTCTCCATCTTCTCCTAAGAAAGATGTAGAAGTGATCTCAGAAAATTCTGATAATCACAGTTCAGACAACAGTAGTTCAGATGAAGACTTTGCTGCTTTCATAAGGCAGTTTCAGAGATTCTTAAAGAAGAAGCAGTGGAAATCTAAGCCATCCTCATCTCAGTCCAAGGATAACTATTATCAGAAGAGGAAATCATCCAAGAAGGACAGGAGTGGGACAAAGCCTAGCAAGTCCACTACATCAAAGATTATTTGCTATTGCTGCAATAGACCTGTACATGTTGTGGCTGACTGTCCAGAAAAAAGGAAGGTGTCTGCTGATAAAAAAGAATTCTCAGCACAAGAGCAAGCAGGAGAAATCCTTGGTAGCTAAGAAGGAGAAAAGTTGGACAGACCAATAAACTTCAGAGTCTGAATCTGAGGCTGAGGCCTATATTGGTTTGTTTGCAATAGAAGAAGAGGATGAGTTCCTGCAATTACTAGACTCTATCTATGAGCAAGAAGACCATCAGTGCAAAAAACTGATGGCTATGTCTGAAGAAGACCAGTGTCAGGATCAACCTGGCCCCAGTAAGGTAAAAAGTTTATCTGTAGATTCTGATTACTTCACTGGGTTAGAATTAGATGCATCTGCATCAAGAGATGTGGATGGGTCTGAATCTGAAGGAGATATTCATCAGCTTATAGATGAATATGGGGATTTGTTGCAGGCACTTAAGAGAAGCAAAAACCTGGCTAAAAATCAGGCTAAGGAAATTGCAGCTCTTAAGTTGGCTGCATTTGATTTAGAGAAGCTGCTGGATTAGAAGATGAATGAGATTTCCAGGCTGAAAAACATAACTGTTATTCAGATGGGTACAATCACATTCAAAAATGATCAGATCAAAAGTTTGGAAGACAGACTTCAGAAAGAGAAGGAGATAGTGGCTAGTTTCTCTAAGCCAAAATCTGTCCTACCCCTAATTAATGACTTTGTGTCTCAAAAGGGTAAGGCATGATTAGGCTTTAAGGGAATTGCATGGGCTGCACAGTCAAATAATAAAGGCAAAGCCCCAGCACAAAACAAAAGATCTGCTGCAAACAATACAACTAAGATTGCATCTAAAAGAGGTATAATAAGTATGAGTGTTGGTGCTGTGGCAAGATAGGTCATTATGTCTTAGACTGTTAGCACAATACCAGTGTCAGGGAGGATAACAGTCTACCTGTTAGAAGAGCTGCAGGCAGATTTGTCAAGTTTCAGGCTAACTTGAACCAAGGACCCAAAAGTTATTTGGATTCTAAGGTTAAGTAATCTTTGTTGCAGGTGAGTCCAAGTTGTCATTCCCCTATATGATACTTGCACAGTGGATGTTCTAGCCACATGACTGGAACAAGAGGATTGCTGAAGGACTACTCACTAATACTGAATGGGCCTAAAGTAATTTTTGGTGGTTCTGAAAAAAGAGTCATCAAAGGGTCAGGTAACATCTCTAACAACTCAATCACTATCACTCAAGTGGCTTATGTGAAGGATTTGAAACACAACCTAATAAACATTAGTCAGCTGAGTGATCTTGGATATGACATTTCATTTGTCAAGAATGGGTGTCATATCAAGAGGTCTAGTGATCAAAAAGTCATATTGACTGGCTATAGAAATAGAAATGTGTATTGCCTAAATTTTGAGTGTGAGAATAAAAATTCTCCTATCTATCTTGTGGCTGATGAGAAAGCCTCTCATTGTGTCAAATGGCACAAGAGGCTAGCTCATCTTAATTACAAAACTATTGGCCAACTCTTTAGTAAAGAGTTAGTGAGGAATGATCCTCAAGTTAAGTGCTATAAGGATGGAATATGTTCAGCTTGTCAAAAAGGTAAGCAGACCAGATCCTCCTTTCATAGTTTAGAAACCAAAGACTCAGTGAGGTGCTTATACCTCTTGCATATGGATTTATTTGGTCCTATGCCAGTTCATAGTCTAGGTAGGAAGGTCTACACTTTTGTGGTGGTAGATGACTATTCTAGATTTTCATGGGTATTCTTTCTGAGGCAGAAATCTGAAACCCCAAATGTCTTCTGCAATTTTGTCAAACAAATTCAGAATGAATTAGATAGTTCAGTGGTCAAAATCAGAAGTGACCATGGAACTGAATTCCAATCTGAAAGTATGACAAGGTTGTGTGAAGAATTTGGGATTCATCAGGAATTCTCCTCACCTACAACACCTCAACAAAATGGTATTGCTGAAAGAAAGAATATGACATTGATTGAAGTTGGAAGAACACTATTGAGTGACACTACTCTCCCAGAATATTTCTGGGCTGAAGCAGTAAAAACTGCATGTCATGTGCTCAATAGGGCTTCCATCACCAAAAGTCACAAAAAGACACCCTATGAGGTTATGAAAGGCAGAAAACCAAACTTATCCTATTTTAGGATCTTTGGTTGCAAATGCTATGTGCATAACAATGACAAATCTCACCTAACTAAGTTTGCTGCCAAATCCCAAGATGGGATATTTGTTGGGTACAACAACAATAGTAAGGTTTATAGGGTCTACAATTTGGCTACTCAAATTATAAAAGAGTCAGTTCATGTCATATTTGATGAATCTAGACTTATTGATAGTGAGTTGTCAAGTAGTTCTTGTAGCTCCACAGGTATACAACAGAAGATGGACCAGCTTACTATTAGAGAAGATCCAACTACAAAGCAGGATGAGAAAAATGGTAGTTGCTGTACAGGGGGAGTACAAGACATTCAAGAGGAAAATGAAGATCATGAGGTGCAGCATAATGAAGAGATTGAAGAAGGTCAATCTGTTGGTAGATTACCTCCAGCAGTTAGACATTTAAAGGATCATCATGCACACCAGATCATTGGTGATCCAAGACATGAAGTACAAACAAGGAGCAGGAACTTAAATACAGTTCTTTGCTCAAGCTTCTTATCTTAACTGGAACCCAAGAGATTTGAAGAAGCTATTCAAGACCCACACTGGATTGATGCTATGCATGAGGAGTTAAATCAATTCAGAAGGTGCAAGGTTTGAGAGTTGGTTCAAAAACCAAAGGGCCACAATGTCATAGGGACAAAGTGGATTTATAGAAACAAGCTTGATGAGAGTGAGATCATAGTAAAGAACAAGGCAAGACTGGTTGCGAAAGGATACATGCAGGAAGAGGGCATAGACTTTGATCAGACCTTTGCTCCAGTGGCAAGGTTGGAAGCAATCAGGCTATTCCTAGCCTATGCAGCATATCACGGCTTCAAAGTATTCCAAATTGATGTTAAGTCAGCATTCTTAATGAATACTTAAAAGAGGAGGTCTATGTAGAGCAGCCCTCAGGTTTTGTTGATCCACTCAAACTTAATTATGTTTATAGACTTAGGAAAGCTTTGTATGAGTTAAAACAAGCTCCAAGGGCTTGGTATGAAACCCTGTCTACTTTCCTCATTGAGAACAAATTCTCAAGGGGGAAAATAGACAATACTCTATTCCTTATAGAATCCAAAGGAAAGATTATCCTAGTCCAAATATATGTTGATGACATAATATTTGGTTCTACTGAAAATAACCTTTGTAGAAAGTTTGCAAAACTTATGCAAGAGAAATTTTAAATGAGCAGTATGGAAGAACTCAAGTTCTTCTTGGGACTCCAAGTAAGACAGACTGATGATGGTCTGCCCATATCTCAGTCTAAGTTCACCCAGGAGTTAATTAAGAAGTATGGTATGGAATCATCCAGTATCATGAAAACTCCAATGGAGACAAGTATGTCTCTAAGCAAAGATGATGCAGGGAAACCTGTAGATGAGACTTTGTATAGAGGAATAGTTGGCTCCCTCCTATATCTGACTGCTAGTCGACCAGATATCATATATGCAACATGTGTCTGTGCTAGGTACCAATCATGCCCTAAAGAATCCCATTATACTGCTGTCAAAAGGATTTTGAGATATCTTAAGGGCACACCTAATCTAAGCCTTTGGTATACTAGGAATAGAGATTTTCTACTAATGGGCTATTCAGATGCAGACTTTGCAGGTTGCAAAGTAGATAAGAAAAGCATAACAGACACCTGTAAATTTCTAGGAGGAAGACTGGTGTCATGGAGCTGTAAGAAGCAGACTAGTGTGGCAATTTCCACAACTGAGTCTGAGTATGTTGCTGCAGGAAGTTGTTGTGCACAACTGTTGTGGATACAACATCAGTTAGAAGATTATGGTATTCAGGTAAGTAGAACTCGTTTATTATGTGATTCTACTAGTGTTATCTCTATTGCACATAATCATGTTTCTCATAGTAGAACAAAGCATATAGAAATAAGATGTCATTTTCTTAGAGATCTTGTAGAGAAAGAAGATATTTCTTTAGAATTTGTTAACACTGATTTACAAATTGCTGACATGTTCACAAAGCCTTTAGATGAAACTAAATTCAATAATTTCAAAATTGAATTAGGAATGTTGAACATAAATTACTTTAACAAATTTGGCTAAGTAAAATGGTGTCGACACAAAAAGTTGTCTGTGTCGACATATAGTAGTTGGTGTCGACACTCCAGGATAGTGGTGTCGACACATCTAGAAAAAAAGGTGTTGACTCTTCAAAGAAGTTGTGTTGACACATCCAGAAGTTGTGTCAACACTTAGAATCAACACACAGATTTCGTCAAGCGTAGAATCAATTGATCGTCGAGCGCAGAATCGACACATATCGTCGAGCGCAGATTCGTCGACCTCAGATCGTCGACTTCACGGGCTCTTCGTCGAACACGACCAAGACAAATAGAATTGGTGTCGACAGATAGAAGTCAACACTTCTGTCGAGACATTAGAAGTCTGTGTCGACACATTTCAACTGTGTCGACATATTAAGAGAATTTTGACGCGACTTTTGACCTTCATTCTTTAGAATGGTATAAATAGGTCAACAACATATTCTGTCGACACACTCTCCATACTTTCGAGACCAAAACCTTGTGTCGACAAACTCTCTCTTCTCCATTCAAGATTTCTCTCAACCCCAATGGCGCCAAAGCTTGAAGATAACATCAACGAAGGTTATGAGCTGGTTCGCAACGCTTTTGACAATGCGGAACCAGAGATTAAAACAGTAGTAACCCTACTTGCAGAAAATGGTTTGGAATTTCTAGTATCAGAACCTACAAAGATATGGAAGAAAGAAATATTGGAATTCTATGGCGCAGCTACTTTAGATTCAACCGGACTTAAGATCAAATCTACAGTTCATGGAGCTAAAGTTAAACTTACCTTGAAGAGCTTGAGGAAAACTCTTCACCTCCCAAGAACTCAAGAAGAAGAAGAAGTTATCTCTACCAAGACTAGGGGAGCACTTCAGTGGTGTGGATTGGATCCCTCCATGAAGATTGGATCTGCAATGAACAGAAAAGGGATGAATTTTCAAGGAAAATTCCTTTCTGAGGTGGTTGGAAAGGTCATTCTATACAATCCAGGGGGACATGATAAGATTTCAGCTTATATGTTTAGCCTGAAGACCAGGATTATCTTCAGATTGAACACAGATTGGTCTGCAGTAATATTTGAAAAGATAAAGGAAGACATTAAGAAGTCAAATCTGGGGAGAATCATGAGTTTATACTTGGCTGGAACAATTCCAGAAGTAATGGAACAGACTGCTGGTTCCAAGATCAATCACATGAGGAGAATGGATCTAAGGATAATCTTCATATGGGACAGAGTCCTAACAAAGGATATTCCTGATGAAGAGAGGCCATAGATTCCTGAAAAATCACCTGCTCAAGACATTACAGATGGTGCTCAGGTGCAGAGGGAGCCTCATCTTGAGAAAGATCCAACACACTTGGAAAGTGAAATGACTACACAAACTATTCTTGAGGTAATCCAGGAAGTAAATCAATCAATTTTCAATACTGAGGATGAATCACTAACTGTGTCTTTGGTTGATGTTGACCAGACCACTCAACTCAACTCTCAAGCACATGATGTTATCATGGAGGATACATCTACAGCTGCAGATGCTCCAGAGTTAAGAGTATCTCCAGTTCATACTCAATAAGAGTTTACTCTAGAAGAGTTGTTCCCTGATATGGAGCAAGTCAGGACTGAGGGGGAGGAGCAAGGGACTCAGGGGGAGAAAGCAAGAATTGAGGGGGAGCAAGCTAACACTGAGGGGGAGCAACCTAGGACAGAAAAGGAATTGCCTCCTAGTCCTAAGGAAAGAGTTGATATAGCAAGTACCTCAGCTTCTGAAGATGAAGCAAAAATACAAGCTAAGAAGAGAAAGCTGATTGTTTTCAAAAGAAGAAGCCAAAGCTATAAAAAGGCATTACAAACTGCTCCACAACATGCTCCAGCCACAAATTATACCTCTTTGTTGGTATCCTTGCAAGTCAAGTTAGATGAACAAAGGATAGCCATGAAGAAATATATGGATGAGACCCATAAAGATCTGCAATTCTCCTTGGCTCAAGATATCAAATCCATAAGATTTGAAGTAAATCAGAACAAGAAGGAAATGACAGATTGCTTACACAAAGGTGGCAGTGTTGTAGTCTATCTTGCCAAACAACAAGCAGACATAAAAACTCTAGTTGATGATATAGCTGTTAAGCAAGGTTATGTCCTTGAAAATCAACTAAGGATGAATGACAATCTGACTGAATCACATAATGTGATTGTCATAGAATTACAGAATACTGTTGCTGCCCAGACTGAGGCAAGGGTTAAAGACAAGTCAGATTTTGATAAAAAAATTCTAGGAAGAATTAGCTGTTGTACAAACAGCTATTAAGACTTCACAAAAGATTATTTCTGATCAGCTACTGAAATTAAAGTCATTTTATAAAGATGGTGTTAATTATCTAGGTGCACAAATAAGATTTCAGAAATATGACCTCAGAGATCATATTGATAGAGAAGTCATAAAGGGAGAGAGGGTGTTAGTCAAAACAGGCTCAGATCATGCTAAATGGATATCTAATAGCATCAAAGCCACCCTTGGATATCCACCCCTATGTGATGATGATAATGTAGCTGAGTCAGATGTGCAACCTACTTATTTTGAAGGTGCTCAACCTGAAGTTGCTCAGGTTATTTACCCTCCAGCAGATTTTGATATGATTCAGCGAGAAGTACAGTCAATGTACAACCCTCCAGAGAGTAATAAAAATGTTATTCTTGAGAAGGTAGAAATGTCAGAAGCAGCTTTGAATCAAGAGCAAGAAGCTCAACTGTCAAAGAAAAGATTCAGAGAACAGGTTGAGTTGAAGTCTGATTTTGAGCAGTGGAGTCCTACTTCTAAGAATATTATCTTGACTGCTTGGAAAGTTGTAAAGGACAAGACCCATGATAGGGGCAAATGGTACACTGAGCAAGAATGACAAAAGCATGAAGCTAGACAAGAAGCCATTCTGCAATATAGAAGAAAGGCAAAAGCTGGGAAGCTACCTACTAATGCTCAGGAGCCTAGAAAGTATTTTCCAAAGCCTTTTCACTATTTTGAAAGGCAAAGAATCAGGGCTGAAGAATAAAAGAAGAAAGATCTGAAGGGCAAGAAGCCCGCTGAAGATACTGATACTCTAGTACAAGCCAAGATCCAATCAGGCAAAGGAATAGTCATCAAGGAGCCTGAGCAGCCTTAGGATAGTTTTACTAGATTTTACAACATTGTAATATTTAGTGTTAAAAATATATGTAAACTATTGAGAAACTTTTGGAAGTTTAAACAAAATAATGATTAATGTTTATTATGTTTGCATCATTATGCTGTGATGATATTTTATACATGTTTTGTTTATTAGTTACTCTTTCATGTAATGTTATTATACATCATAATGTGTGTTTATTATGAAAGGTGTATATGATTGACTAAGGGTTATGACTTCTCCAAATAGGTGGAGATTGTTGGGTAAATTGAAAAATGTGTACCAGATTTGAAGAAGCTTCACCTTACTCAATGATATGCATCAAGGTGTATTTGATGTTATTTTGAGTTTATATGTGCAGGTTAAGAAAATGCAGGAATGCAGGAAAAGTTTCTAAGTCCATGAGTCGACACCAGAAAAGCTGTGTCGACACTTATGAAGGCTTGTGTCGACACTGGAGAAAAGCTGTGTCGACACCTGAAGTTAATTGTGTCGACACTTGGAAAGGCTGTGTCAACACCAGAAGAAACTGTGTCGACACACAGAGGCAGAGTCGACACACAAAAAAGCTTAGTCGACATCAACTGTGTCGACACATAGAGGCAGTGTCGACACACAGAAGACTTTTTCGACATCAACTGTGTCGACACACAGAGGCAGTGTCGACACACAGAAAACTTTGCCGACATCCACTGTGTCAACACACAGAGGCAGTGTCGACACACAGAAAACTTTGCCGACATCAACTGTGTCGACACACAGGACTTGTGTCGACATAGCAGAGTTTCAACAAAGTTAATTTTTGTGAAGAGAAGAAGTGACTGTGTCGACACATAGAACTAGTGTCGACACATTCTACAGAAGCTGTGTCGAGAAGCAGTGTCAACACCAAGGGAGCTGTGTCGACACCATCAAGGCTTGTGTCGACACTTAGTCTACTTGTGTCGACACAAGATGAAGTTCAGTCTCGACACTTTGTTGATAGAGACAGAGTTTCAAGAAGTGACTGGAAGACTTGACAGCTGCCATAACCAACCGGTCTACTGAAGCTGTCAGAGCTGTCAGAAGTTTATTAGAAACCGGATCAGCCAGTTACCATAGAGAAAGTCTATATAAAGACCTTCTCTATCAACAGAAAATAGAGATGATACATACATAGAGATATACAATAACATATAGAAGTAGATTTTCAATAGAAAATCTAAGAAGACATTCTCAAGTGGTGATCTACTCAGAGTTTGTCAAGAGAATTTAAGAAGAATTCAGAAGAATATTCAGAAGAATTTGGAGAGAAAGAGCTTCATCTATTCAAGTGAAGAAAGAGACTTATATCAACAAGTCTCTCAAGTGCAGATTCTGAACCAGTCTGGCAAGAAGGATTCAGATTGATTTCTGAATTTCAAGAAAGAAGCTGATTGAAGATCGACTTCAAAGGAGATCAACCCTACTGTGTTCAGATTCAAGAAGCTTTGAAAAAAGCTAAGACAGGTTTATATCTGTCATCAGATTCATTCAAGAACTGATCAAGAAGTCGTCCATCCTTTCTCTCTCAACCAGGGTGGTGGTAGATTTAAAATTAACATCTATTTTCTGTAGGATCTTTTTAAGATCTTAGTTATAAGCCTGATTTATAAAGGCTGAGTTGTAGGAGATTAAGTACTCTGAGTGGTAGGCCTTATTGTAGGCTGAGGTAGGGTTGTGAGCCTGAGTTGTAGGAGATTTTGATCTCTGAGTTGTAGGCCTTGTTGAAGGCTGAGGTAGGGCAGATTGCCTGAGCTGTAGGAGTGTGGACTCACTCTGAATTGTATGAGCCTTGTTTGGGTTCTGAGCTGTATGATCTGAGGATCTGAGGAGAAGGAAAGAAGTTAGGTCGAATCTAGCACACTGCTAGATAGGCAAAGGGGGAAAGTGGATGTACCCAGACCTTGGGGAACCACTATGAATCAGTGTGCAATCTGTGACTGTGTGTGGTATTATTATTGATGTGCTGTGATAGTTGTAGAACTGTCTATTTTTGTTAATTAACTGCATTAAAGTTCTGCTTTAAAAGAAAAAGAAATTGCACCAATTCACCCCCCCTAGGTGTTTAGGAACCAATTCTTTCATTTGCAAGTTCCCCTCGGGTACTTGCAAGTTATTTTTCTTTCATATCTGCTTCTTACTCTTCTTTTTGCAGAGAATAGCAGATGTTTGCAAGTTTCCCTCGGGTACTTGTAAGTTATCATTCTTTCATATTTGTTTCTTACTCTTCTCTTTGCAGAGGTTAGCAGATGTTTCCAAGTTCTTATCAGGCACTTGCAAGTTATCACTTTTTTATATCTGCTTCTTACTCTTCTTTTTGCAGAGATCAACAGATGTTTGCAAGTTTCACTCGGGTACTTGCAAGTTATTTTTCTTCAATATCTGCTTCTTTCTCTTCTTTTTGCAAAGATTAGCAGATGTTTGCAAGTTCCCTTCAGCTACTTGCAAGTTTTCATTCTTTCATATCTGCTCCTCACTCTTTTTTTTTGCAGAGATCAGCAGATGTTTGCAAGTTCCCCTCAGGTACTTGCAAGTTATTTTTCTTTCATATCTGCTTCTTAGTTTTCTTTTTTTTAGAGATTAGCAAATTTTTGCAAGTTCCCCTGAGGTATTGCAAGTTATTTTTCTTGCATATCTGCTTCTTACTCTTCTTTTTGCAGAGATTAACAGATGTTTGCAGGTTCCCCTCAGGTACTTGCAAGTTATCATTCTTTCATATCTGCTTCTTACTCTTCTTTTTGCAGAAATTAGCAGATGTTTGTAAGTTCCCCTCAGGTACTTGCAAGTTATCATTCTTTCATATCGACTTCTTACTCTTCTTTTTGTAGAGATTAACGGATGTTTGCAAGTTCCCCTTAGGTATTTGCAAGTTATCATTCTTTCATATCTGTTTCTTACTCTTCTTTTTGTAGAGATCGGCAGATATTTACAAGTCCCACTCAGATACTTGCAAGTTATCATTCTTTCATATCTGCTTCTTACTCTTCTTTTGCAGAGATCCGCAGATATTTGCAAATTCCCTTCAGGTACTTGCAAGTTATTATTCTTGCATATCTGCTTCTTACTCTTCTTCTTGCAGAAATAAGCAAGTGTTTACATGTTCCCTTCAAGTACTTGCAAGCTATTATTCTTCTATACCTCTCACCTTTTGTCTTGTAGAGCTCAATAGAAGACATTCACAAGTCTTTTTTGTTTTGCAAGAGCAAATCAGGAACACACAAGATGTGCATTTTTTCCACTTATAATCTTTTCCTTTGTAGGAGAAGAATAAGTATTTACAGACCTTTTTGAGAAGAGACATCAGATTTTGTCTCTCTCTTTCCCTTATCTTTTCTACTATATTTCTGAGGGGCGGATCGTGATTTTAGGGGTTACCTCTACTTTTTCGAAGTTTCCTGCACACTTAAAAAGTGCAGGAATTATGTTAACCCAGAAATCGATGATCATCTTCGGGGTTACTTGCTCGCAAGTCGCGGACTCCTCCGGCTTTTTTCCGGGGATTCACGGCCAGCTATTAAGCAAGTCACACTCCTCCGGCTTTTTTCGGGGATTCACGGCCAGCTATTAAGCAAGTCGCGCGGCTAGATTTTCTAATTGCGCTATCAACCGGCAATATTGATATCGTCAGGTAATATCTCTTCTTGGGCGGACTCCCAAGCTTATCCGCCCAGACTCCCCGGTAGCTGCATGCTCGACAGGAGGCGCGGCCTGCTTCTTCAGCCCGCTCCTGCGGGTTGCGCGACTAAGTGGCCTAATCGCGCCATCGCCTTGCAATAGCGGTAGTCGCCAGGCGATATCTTTCTTTCTTCTATGGGTACGGACAACATCCCAAACTGCTTCAGTCTGCCTTGATGTAGGAGGATACCTCCTTCAACTCGCCAACAACAGAGGCGACCGACTTCTCTGGGTATCCCAGCAGGAGACCAGCAACAGGGACAACCTGCTCCTTCAGCTAGCCAAAAGCAGCGGCGACCTGCTCCAGGTCGCCCAGGAAAGGCCCCCAGCTCCAAATCGCCCAGAAGCAGCGGTCGACCTGCTATTTGGCAACGAGTAGCAGACTCGGTCTTAGTCCGCCAGAGGGGGGTGGACTTGCTCCGCCCAGCAGTAGGTGGACTCCCCACCAGACTGCACAGCACAGCACAGATTCAACTTGTCTACCAATAGGAGGCGGAATAACTTAGTCCCACCTTCAGGGGCGACCTGCTCCATCTATTCAGCAGAAGGTGGCGGACTCGGTCTCAGTCAGCCTATGGGAGGTGGACTAGCTCCGCCGAACAACACTCTTCACTAGACTTCACAACACGGTGCAGACCCAATGTCAGTCCGCCAGAATATAGCAGACTTGTCTCATCCAGTAGCGGAGGCAGACTCACCCTGTCCGCCATGTACCAGGCGTGTACAACCCCGTGTCCGGCGAGCAAGGTCACCAGGGGCCAGGAAGATCGGGCTGAGGACAATAAGCGAGCTCGACAGTAAAGGGGGGCGAGCCCGAGCTCGGCATCCGTCGACCAGAGATCGACGATCGGCGACCCCGAGCTCGGCATTCGCCGAGCGACACGCAACTCGCGTCCTCGTAGTGGAGCTCGGCAGCGGTAGGCGAGCAGTACATGCCGAGGCGACCAGAACTCCCCAGCTCGCCCGGATGTGTGAGGTACTTTTTACTGTTTTGCCCCCGCTGGTCTGCCCATAGCCCTTCAAAACAGCGGAGTTTGGCTGTTGGCGGACCCAACCAAGGGTTTTCTGGTAATTTTAGGTCAGTTCTTTTGGTTATTGGCAGTCTGGATTTCAAAAGCTATAAATAGGACCCAAGGGGTACCCCAGAAAGCAGGTTCTTCCCTGTGCTCTCCTGCTCCAATCTTCAAGTGCTTTCTGAGGGTACCTTAGCTCGGCTTCTGGCTAAGGAGGGGAAGCGCTCTGAGATCTTCCGGGTTCATGGTGGGACCTCCCTGCCGAGCCCTTGGGTCTGTTTTACCTTGCCTTCCTTGTTGTTTTTCTTACAGGAGCGAAGTAGACGCGAGACCACCCCTTCACCAAGGGTCGAACTCCACGGGAGACCGGATTCTGGTTTCAACATTTTGGTGCGGTGAGCGTGGAGTCAGCTAGGTATTAGCAAAAAGCAAAAACTTGTGGAGCAAGGAGTCAAGCGAGGTTGACCTGAAGAGCTCGGCGGTTCAAAAGAGATACGGGGAGGGATGAACCTTAGATCCTTCCCGCGACCAGGGCCGCGAGCCCCCGACAAGATGAGCTCGAATCCCGGGGTGGGAATGTTCCCCAGACCCTCCCCCGCGGCCGCGTCAATTTGGCGAGGAGGGGGGGAGCCCGCTGGCGAATTGGGCCTCTGCGAGCTCAAAGGCAGGATCCCAAAGAGAAGCGGCGGATCCCGGGGAAGGCTGTCCGGCGCCGAGAATCGCGAGGTAGCGAGCGTAGCCTTGCCTCGCGGCGCGAGGTCTCTCGGCGCGACACCCTCGCCGCCTGGTTGGCCGTCCAGGTCGTCGCCGACCACGACGATCTCCCTGTCCTTCTCCAGAATGGTTCAGGTGGAAGAGCCGGTCTCGCGAGCCAGGGAGGCCCTGAGATCGTTGAAAATGGGCTCAGCCGCTTCAGGGAATGGCTTTGACTTCTTGGAACTGGGCTCGGCAGGATCGGTTGGGGGAGCTTTCGCGGGGACCGCCGTCAGGGCGGCAAGGCGAGCCGCGGAGGCCTGGCGGGCTCGGTCTATGCACTCTTAGATCTCCTTAGGAAGAGACATCTTGGCAGGGCAGCAGGGGGAATGGAAAGAGTCAGGCCGTTGGGCAAGTGCACATATATATAGCCGCAGGTGGCCCCCACCAGAAGATTCCCTCCAACTCGCCAACCAGTGCTCGCCGCACACTTGGGGTTGGATGTTTCTTTCCGAGCTTTTACAAGCTTGAAAAGAGCGGGGATTGTGTACAACCCCGTGTCCGGCGAGCAAGTTCACCAGGGGTCAGGCAGATCGGGCTGAGGACAATAGGCGAGCTCGGCAGTAAAGGGGGGCGAGCCCGAGCTCGGCATCCGTCGAGCAGAGATCGACGATCGGCGACCCCAAGCTCGGCATTCGCCGAGCGACACGCAACTCGCGTCCTCGCAGTGGAGCTCGGCAGCGGTAGGCGAGCAGTACATGCCGAGGCGACCAGAACTCCCCAGCTCGCCCGGATGTGTGAGGTACTTTTTACTGTTTTGCCCCCGCTGGTCTGCCCATAGCCCTTCAAAACAGCGGAGTTTGGCTGTTGGCAGACCCAACCAAGGGTTTTCTGGTAATTTCAGGTCAGTTCTTTTGGTTATTGGCAGTCCGGATTTCAAAAGCTATAAATAGGACCCAAGGGGTACCCCAGAAAGCAGGTTCTTCCCTGTGCTCTCCTGCTCCAATCTTCAAGTGCTTTCTGAGGATACCTTAGCTCGGCTTCTGGCTAAGGAGGGGAAGCGCTCTGAGATCTTCTGGGTTTGTGGTGGGACCTCCCTGCCGAGCCCTTGGGTCTGTTTTACCTTGCCTTCCTTGTTGTTTTTCTTGCAGGAGCGAAGTAGACGCGAGACCACCCCTTCCCCAAGGGTCGAACTCCACGGGAGACCGGATTCCGGTTTCAACAAGGCGGACTCTTTACGCACTCCGCAAGAAGCATCTCCAGCTTCCTAGCATCGGCTTCTCCTAGCAGTAGGCGAGCTACTATCCACTCCGCAGCATGTCGCGGAATCGATCACAGCTCGCCTGTATCGTCGAGGTGACGTCATCAAGCCTAGTTCTAGACGTCACCTCCTTGAGCCTATAAATAGACCCCCATATCTCTAATTTGGGGAGGACGACCCCCGAGGGCAACCATCACATCAAACCCTGTAGCTACAAATTTCCTGTCTGTCGGCACTGCTTGCAAACTAACCCCAAGTCTGGGCGGTCTCAACTTTTAACCCGCACGGACAGGCCTCTCAACTTTCCTCTGCCTCGGCGACCTCAAAGGTCTTCCCTGTCTGATGGCGCAGGTCGAGGGCAGCGAGTTGAGGAACAAGCCGACTGCAACACTCTTGCCGACCTGACAATCCACCACCTTTGTCCACACAGTCCGCGCAGACATTCCACCCAGGCCGCCACTTTCACTTCAAAAAATCCAACACATCCCCTTAAAGTGAGAAGTGAAAATCAACCCCGGCAGTCCTCGTAACCGAGTAAATGGCCCCTTCAACAGCGACTTCGTGAAGATGTCCGTGATGTTGTCCTCTCTTCTCACATGTCCAATCACGAAAGACCCCTCCAACACCTTCTCCTGAATGAAATGGTGCTCGATCTCAACGTGTTCGGTCTGCACGTAACAAACTGGATTATTAACCAGTTTAAGGGCACTTTCGTTGTCACCGCGTAACAGAGTGGAACTCTGCACTTCTTCATGGACGTCCTCTACTAGCCTTCTAAGCCAAGATGGCTTCCCGAGTTGCCAAGGCCGAAGCCTTGTATTCCGCTTTCGTAGTAGATACGGACACAGAATTCTGCTTCTTGGTGTACCACGAGATACCCGTTGATCCACATGTGAAGACATAACCAGATATCGACTTCCTGTCATCTGAATCTCCCTCATAATAAACATTTGTTTAACCGTGCAGGTTAAAACTCGTGTCTCTCCCATAAATAAGACCCATTTCAGAAGTGGTCTTCACGTACTTTAGAATACTCTTTGCCGCCACCATATACGGCTTCCGAGGTTTCGTCATATACCGACTTACTTGGCCTACATCATAAGCAATGTCTAGCCTGGTAATCCTCAAGTAAATAAGGCTCCCAACCAGAGCCTGAACACTAAAGGATCTGGAAGTATCCTCCCCTCATCATGTCAAAGTTTGATGCCAACATCAAGTGGAGTAGAGCTACTCTTCCCCTCCCGCATGCCGAACCGCTGAATGATCCGTTCCATATAGCCCCTTTGGGAAACGAGTATGCCACGCTCTTTCCTCTCCACCTCGAGTCCAAGTAAGTGATGGAGCTCACTCAATTCCTTCATCTCGAACTGAATAGCTAGCTCTGTCATAAGCCTAACTACCTCCTCGTCAAAGTTCCCCGTGACGATCATGTCATCCACGTACAACAACACCAAGACATGAAGCTCCCCCTCTTCTTGATGAATAGACTCGAATCTGAATCAGAGACAAAATAACCAAAGAATTGAAGGTATTCTGCGATCTTCTCATACCATGCCCGTGGAGCATGCTTCAAACCGTAAAGGGCCTTACGGAGCTTGCAGATGTATCCTGGATAATCTTCAGACACGTATCCCGGTGGCTGAACCATAAAGATGTCCTTATCAATTTCCCCATAAAAAAAGCATTTTTTACGTCTAGCTGCCACATATTCCAGCCTTGGCAAGCCGCCAAGGTCATCACCACCCGTATTGAAGTCATTTTTGCCACAGGACTAAACGTCACTTCGTCGTCTTCTCCATACTGTCGAGAGAACCCTTGAGCCACAAGGCGAGTCTTGTACCGCTCGATGCTCCCATCCGCCTTCTTCAACTTATACATCCACTTGCTTGTCATAAGAGTAACGCCTTCGACCTTGGTCACAAGGTCCCACAACTCATTTTTCCTGAGGGCAGCCATCTCCTCATCCATAGCGTTATCCCACTCTTTGACTCCAGTGGTGACATCAAAGCTAGAAGGCTCTCGCTCGTCCAGAGGGCCTGCGAAGAAACAAGAGATGAAACTCACCGCGTATCCTTCGCTATAACGAGTTGGTGGTTTAATGATCCCATTCGATCTCCAAAGAGTCTGACCCTTACTGACCACCTCCGTTGCTTCTTTTGAACTAGCTCCGTTCCCGGGCAAACTTGGAGCATCGCTCTTCCTGCTTCCTGAACCAGAAGCCTTCGCCCCGAATCTAGAAACACCTAGAGCTCCAGGTGACACAAGCAGCTCCACCAGAAGATCCTTAGCAGCCTCCTCATGTCTGCCGTCAGGCAGGCTTTCCTGCAGCTACACAAAAGAGCCACCTCCATATGACGTCAATTCGTTGAAGACCACGTCTCTCGAGACGATGAACTTCTTCGTCACAGGATCCATACACTTTCATCTCATCTTTTGTTCATCATAGCCCACGAAGACAAGCTTCCTCGCCTTCACATCCAGCTTTTTCCCAGGAGCATCTAGTGTTAACCCAGAAATCGGCGATCCTTCCCAATGTGGCCAGCTGGCTAGTCGCGACCCTTAGGTTCTCCCTTTCGATCGCAACAAGTCCCCGTGTAGGCGGACAGTTTTCCCTGTCCGCCTAAGGTTTCCTAGCAACCGCGTGCCCTGCGGGACGGCAGGCTATTCCCATAGCTCACCCTCGCGGGACATGCGGTAAGGTCCGCAAAATCATGCAGTGCTTTTCCTTGCAGGAGTTCGCCAACAGCACCACCGGGAGCGACCTCCTAGTCAGCCCAAGGGGCGGCGGTCTCCTGCCGCCATCCGTCGAGGCCGCCCACCAGGGGCGACCTTCCTGCTGCCCGAGAGGCGGCGGCCTCCTGCCGCCGTCCGCCGTCCGCCGAGGTCGCCCACCCGGGGCGGCCTCTACCCGCCAGCCGGGCGGACTCCCCCTGGAGTCCGCCCAGGCCGCCCGCAAGGGGGCGGCCCGGCCCGCCGGGCGGACTCCCCCTGGAGTCCGCCCAGGCCGCCCGCTAGGGGGCGGCCCCGGCGTCCAGCCGGGCGGACTCCCCCTGGAGTCCGCCCAGGCCGCCCGCAAGGTGGCGGCTCGGCCCGCCGGGCGGACTCCCACTGGAGTCCGCCCAGGCCGCCCGCTAGGGGGCGGCCCCGACGTCCAGCCGGGCGGACTCCCCCTGGAGTCCGCCCAGGCCACCCGCAAGGCGGCGGCCCGGCCCGCCGGGCGGACTCCCCCTGGATTCCGCCCAGGCCGCCCGCAAGGGGCGGCCTCCGGCCAGCCGGGCGGACTCCTCCCGGAGTCCGCCCAGGTCGCCCGCTAGGGGCGGCCTCCAGTTCTCTCCAGCGGCGTCCTTCCGCTTGCTTCATCGGTCAAGGTGGTAGACGCAAATTCCCAGTCCGCGCAGGTCGTCATGCTGATGTCACTGGGCCCCGCTTCCTCAAGAACTTCCCTGGGCCTATAAATACCCCCTGAATCCTCTCATTCAGGGATCCTGGAGGCGGAGACAAGTCTTGGTAGCAGATCCTGCGGACTCCGTTTTCCAATCCGCGCAGTCCGTCATCACCCTTCCAGCAAGCTCTGCGGACTCAGTTTCCTGTCCGCGCAGTCCTCCACAGCTCTTCAGCAGCTTGCCAGCAGACTCTGCAGACTCAGTTTCTCAGTCCTCCAGCAGCTGGCAGACTCTTTTACTTACTCTCTGGCAGCTTCTCCTCTCTGCTTTCTGACACTTTCTTCTCCTTTAGTCGCCAGCTTCTCCTTATACCCCTTTAATGATTTTGTTGTGAAGGTGTACTTGTAAGCTTGTAATCTCTAGCTTTTAATAAAAGTAAAGCCCGTCGCAGGAGTGGCATTTAGGCTGTGACGGGCGAAGTGTGTTGTTGCCGCTGCTAGCGGCCCCCCTCTTCTCTCCTCTGCTCAGCAAGCCTTTCTCCTCTGCTCATCAAGCCTTGCTCCTCTGCTCAGCAAGCTTTGCCTTCAGCTCAGCTCAGCTCTTCTCGGCAACCAACCTGCAAGCGCAACCGTTGCGATTACTGTCTGCTCGACCGCTCCTGGTCTTCCTCCTCTTCCTCTCTTGATCAACCCTCTTTGTTGATCAAGGCTCGCCTCTTCTCTCAAGCCTCTCCCCTTACTCCCGCAACCTTCTCCTTCCTCCTCACCTAGTCTGTGAGGCCTAGCACCCCCTCGGTGATAGCTGTCCCCCCGGTGTCATTTTCGCGCATCAACATTTTGGTGCGGTGAGCGTGGAACGTTCAGCTCACGCGCAAAACCTTCAGATCTGAACAGGCAGTGAGAGCAACAGTTAACCATGTCAGACCACCAATCAGCCGAGAACCATGCTCCAAGTCCTAGTGAAGATCCTCTCTGGGAAGCCTTTGAGCAGTCGCGTCGTGAGAATGCTCAACAGTTCTAGGCTATCAACAAAGTTCTCGCTGCAATCATGCAGCGATTAGATGCTCAACCAGCAGCTGCTCCAATCAACCCAACACCAACAGTAGAGCATCAGCAAGCTTATTCTCAAGCTTGCCCACCGTTCTTTCCTCCTTACACCCTGACCTTTCCGCAAGGGCCTGCAGCTCCTTTGCGAACTCAAGATGAAGAGTTTGCTGCTCGCCATAACTTCTTCCGGGAAGCAGCCCGGGGAAGTCCAGCTAGAGTTCTCAACTTTCAGGGAAGTCATCCCTATCCTTCGGCTCCTCCCCCTGCTCCTCCTGCAGCAACTTTTCCTTGTTATCCTCATGCTCCTTTTGCAGCTGCAGCTTATGCTCCTTTCTTTCCTTATGCTGTAGGAGAGCAAGAAGAACCTTCACCATTCGCGGAGAGTGTCCGCCATGAGCCAACTCCAGCAAACTTCAGAGAGCCTCGACTACCAATCTACACTGGAGAGACATATCCAGTAAAGCACCTCCAAGCTTTTGAGTCAGTCGTTGCTCTCAAAACCCTTTCAGATGCAACCAAGTGCAAGCTCCTAGTCACCTCTTTTGATGGACAAGTGAGGGACTGGTTCTATGGCCTCTGTCCTCACTCCATCGCTTCCTTCCTTGATCTTCGAAGGGAGTTTCTTCTCAGATTCTCTACATCAACTAAGAGAAAGGGCGGTCCTGAAGCCCTCTTTGAGATTAAGCAGCGCGGAAATGAGACTTGGTATCAGTTTGTTGATCGATTCCAAAGAGTGATTTTGGACATCGAAGTTACTGATCAAGAAATGTACCGAGTGGCTCTTATCCACGGTCTTCGTGAAGGGCCTCTCAAATTTGAAGCCAACGTCCGTGCTCCAAGGACATATCAAGAGTTGATTGCTCTAGCCAACTCATATATCCGAGGCGAAAAGAGCAATCCAGGCTTCGTCTCCAAGCTTCTATCCGAGGAGGATCCCTCTCGCAAGCATCCTCCAAGGTCTCCTCGCAATCATTTCCCAACTCACTCGAGGAAGGAGATAAGACTTCATCGCCAGCGATACTCCTTCCCGAGCCGCGATGCTCAAGATCCGTTGCTGTCGCTAGCTCCGTCTTTGCAAACAGCAGCTGTTCAACAACAGCAGGACGATGACTTGCATGAGTCTGATCTCGACGACGCCATGCAAGAAGTAATCCAAATCATGAAAGATAGGGCAAGCTCCAAGAAGCCCTATCGGGCAGCCGATCAGAGGTCTAGAAACTCAGAGCCCTACTGCGAATTTCACAAAGAATCAGGTCATCGAACAGAAGACTGCCGAGCATTCCGCCAGCTTGTGCAAATGATGCTCCGGCAGGGCAAGATGCATGACCTTCTTAAAGAAGAGCGCCCTGATCAAGCAACTTCAAGGGGCAAAGAACTTGCAGACGCTCCTTGCTCCTCAAGAGGAGTGAACCACGTCGAAGAGCCTCCTCTCCTCGTTGTTAACAAAGAAATCGAATGCTTCGATGCCGACGACGAGGGTGTACTGGGAAGGCTATTCTAAGCTAGCAAGGACTCACAGTCCTCCAAAGCGATGGACTTCACAGTCCTCCAGAGCTCCTTGCAACCTTCAGGGGTTATCTCAACCCTTATTCTCTCTCTCCTTTTCAAACATTTTCATTACAACACTTCTCAGTGTTCTTTACTTGCTTTCCAGCAAAGCTTTTATTCAGGGATCCCGTACTGACACAATTCCCTTCTTGTGTTGCTCCTTCCTCAATTCTTCCTCTCTTAGGATCGTTACGCCAATGAGATTTCGCCGAGCCTGAAACGTTCCCTCTGTAGTTTGTTCTCGCACAACCGCTACGACCACACATGGCGGGAGTATACCCATGTGTGCAGTGAGAGCAGTTCGATCGCGGGAATGGGCTTCAGACTTAGGATCCTAGCCGGCATCTGACACAGAGTGTGTGCTAGGGGAGCCCCATGTGTTAGCTCTGCTGTGCGTCTTATAGGATACATTACGGTTAGGATGATCTTCGCTGGACAAGCAATAGCGATCGAGCGTAGCCTTGTCTCTTTGCTCATCCTTCAACTGTGGTGGCCGAAGCACTCTCCGGTATCCTCGATCTGTGCCTTCTCGGGTTCGCAACTTCACTGATCAATATACAGACAAGATAGGCCTCTTGGCGCAACCCGTCTCATTGATCAGTGATGCTTGTACCCAAGGCGAGAGAGCGTTCCTTCTAGCGGTCCTTCTCAGGACCTTTCCCTTGCTTTTCTCTTTTGTGCCCTCCTTGAGGATGCGCGGCCAGCCCGCTTTGAGCAGGACCATACTCAGAATGATTTTCTCAGGCCAGTGATGCATAAGGCCCACGAGGAACACCTGTGGCAGCATTCAACCTTCTTTAGTCATTCCGAATACGGACCTCTTTTTCTTTTTCCTCCTTGAGGATGCGCGACCAGCCCGCTTTGAGTAGGAATATACTCGGGATGATTTTTCGGGCAAGTGATGCATAAGGCCCACGGGGAACACCTGTGGCAGCATTCAACTCACTTTAATCATTCCGAGTGTAGACCTCCTTTTCTCTCTTCGCTCCTTTCACAGGTGAACAGGTTAATCCAACCTACCAAAAGGATTCTGGCATCCATTTTGATCATGTCCATCCAGCCATGTCAACAACTAGTACTCGATTCATTAATCTGGACTTCATGATAATGTTCATCGGGCATTTCTCTTGCTACTTGGACATATCGACCCTATCTCATCAACCTCTATGGGTTATCTCAAAAAGATTTTCAGCAATCACTTTGCTTATGCTCATGTCATATACTTTGCCTGCTCAAGCTCTATCATATGGAGATTCACAGAGCTACTAATTATTCCTGCCAAAGTCTAATGGCGTCAGACATTAATCGAATCATATCAACATTTTTGGTATGATTCTGGTGCGGTTATCCTCGCGTCTTGTTTGCTTCCAATCTCTCTCACAGAGGTTAGCAAACCCTTGCAAGCCTTCCCCACAGGTACTTGCAAGCTCCTTTCATATGCAAATTGTCTGCTTCTAACTTTACTCTTTGTAGAGAACAACAGACGCCTGCAAACCTTATCCAGGTACCTGTAGTTTAAATCATTATTTTATCTCTGCTGCTCACTCTTCACTCTGCAGTGGTTAGCAGACATCTGCAAGTCATATTCAGGTACTTGCAGCTTATCTCTATATACAATATCTGCCTGTAACTCTTTTCTTGCAGAGGTCACCAACACTTGCAAGCTCCATTCAGGTACTTGCAAGTTACTTTCATGCACTATGCGTACTCTTAACTCTTCTCTTGCAGAGACCACCAAAGATTTGCAAGTTCCTTCCAGGTTCTTGTAACTCATTTATGCTGTCCTTGTATACCCCTTTTCCCTTCTCTTTTTGCAGAGAATAACAGGTGCTTGCAAGCCTCTATCAGGTACTTGCAAGATATTATGCCCTTCTGTTTTTCTCACTTTTGTTTTGTAGAACTTAACGAAAGACACGCCTTCTTCATTTTGCAAAAGCAAACTCAGGTACACACTCGATGTACCACCCATACGTGCTTACCCTTAATTTTCCTCTTGCAGGAAAATAGACAGTAAACACCAAGCTTGTAAGGAGAGTCTTCAGGTTCTATCTCTCCTTGCTCCTCTTTTTCCGTTGGGGTGGATCACGATTTTCGTGGGTCTCCAACTTTTTCGAAGTTCTTTTCGGAACTTGAAAAAGTGCGGGGATTATGTTAACCCAGAAATCGGCGATCCTTCCCAATGTGGCCAGCTGGCTAGTCGCGACCCTTAGGTTCTCCCTTTCGATCGCAACAAGTCCCCGTGTAGGCGGACAGTTTTCCCTGTCCGCCTAAGGTTTCCTAGCAACCGCGTGCCCTGCGGGACGGCGGGTTATTCCCATAGCTCACCCTCGCGGGACATGCGGTAAGGTCCGCTAAATCGTGCAGTGCTTTTCCTTGCAGGAGTTCGCCAACAGCACCACCGGGAGCGACCTCCTAGTCAGCCCAAGGGGCGGCGGTCTCCTGTCGCCGTCCGTCGAGGCCGCCCACCAGGGGCGACCTTCCTGCTGCCCGAGAGGCGGCGGCCTCCTGTCGCCGTCCGCCGAGGTCGCCCACCCGGGGCGGCCTCTACCCGCCAGCCGGGCGGACTCCCCCTGGAGTCCGCCCAGGCCGCCTGCAAGGGGGCGGCCCGGCCCGCCGGGCGGACTCCCCCTGGAGTCCGCCCAGGCCGCCCGCTAGGGGGCGGCCCCAGCGTCCAGCCGGGCGGACTCCCGCTGGAGTCCGCCCAGGCCGCCCGCAAGGGGGCGGCTCGGCCCGCCGGGCGGACTCCCACTAGAGTCCGCCCCGGCCGCCCGCTAGGGGGCGGCCCCGACGTCCAGCCGGGCGGACTCCCCCTGGAGTCCGCCCACGCCGCCCGCAAGGCGGCGGCCCGGCCCGCCGGGCGGACTCCCCCTGGAGTCCGCCCAGGCCGCCCGCTAGGGGGCAGCCCCGGCGTCCCGCCGGGCGGACTCCCCCTGGAGTCCGCCCAGGCCGCCCGCTAGGGGGCGGCCTCCGGCCAGCCGGGTGGACTCCTCCCGGAGTCCGCCCAGGTCGCCCGCTAGGGGCGGCCTCCAGTTCTCTCCAGCGGCGTCCTTCCGCTTGCTTCATCGGTCAAGGTGGCGGACGCAAATTCCCAGTCCACGCAGTCCGCGCAGGTCGTCATGCTGATGTCACTGGGCCCCGCTTCCTCAAGAACTTCCCTGGGCCTATAAATACCCACTGAAGCCTCTCATTCAGGGATCCTGGAGGTGGAGACAAGTCTTGGTAGCAGATCCTGCGGACTCCATTTTCCAGTCCGCGCAGTCCGTCTTCACCCTTCCAGCAAGCTCTGCGGACTCAGTTTCCTGTCCGCGCAGTCCTCCACAGCTCTTCAGCAGCTTGCCAGCAGACTCTACAGACTCAGTTTCCCAGTCCTCCAGCAGCTGGCAGACTCTTTTACTTAGTCTCTGGCAGCTTCTCCTCTCTGCTTTCTGGCACTTTCTTCTCCTTTAGCCGCCAGCTTCTCCTTGTACCCCTTTAATGATTTTGTTGTGAAGGTGTATTTGTAAGCTTGTAATCTCTAGCTTTTAATAAAAGTAAAGCCCGTCGCAGGAGTGGCATTTAGGCCGCGACAGGCGAAGTGTGTTGTTGTCGCTGCTAGAGGCCCCCCTCTTCTCTCCTCTACTCAGCAAGCCTTGCTCCTATGCTCAGCAAGTCTTGCTCCTCTGCTCAGCAAGCCTTGCCTTCCGCTCAGCTCAGCTCTTCTCGGCAACCAACCTGCAAGCGCAACCGTTGCGATTACTGTCTGCTCGACCGCTCCTGGTCTTCCTCCTCTTCCTCTCTTGATCAATCCTCTCTGTTGATCAAGGCTCGCCTCTTCTCTCAAGCCTCTCCCCTTCCTCCCGCAACCTTCTCCTTCCTCCTCACCTAGTCTGTGAGGCCAAGCACCCCCTCAGTGATAGATGTCCCCTCGGTGCCGTTTTCGCGCATCAACATCTAGGACGTGTACGGAGCAGGTCAACCCGAAAACCCGAAGGTGTTCAACTCCATGCTTCTACTTAAACATCATCTCATGAGCAGACTTCATGTTGATCGGACTCAGAGCCATCTGATTGATGACATAGGTTGCGCAGATCATCCCTTCCACCCAAAAGGACCTTGGAATGCCTTTGACATGAAGCCAGCACTTGTAGATCTCCGTTAGATGACGGATCTTCTGCTCTGCTACTTTATTTTGTTGTGAAGTATGCACACAATTGAGCTCTCTCCGGATCCCGTGCTTCCTGCGGAAATTAGAGAACTCATTTGAAATGAACTCACCTTCATTATCCGTTCTCAACTTCTTAATCCACAGGCCAAGTCGGCCCTCCACCAGCTCCTTGAACTCCACAAATAAACAGAACGCATCTGGCTTCTCCTTCAAAAAGTACACCAAAGTGTACCTCGAGTAGAAATCAATCAACACCAGCATGTACCTGCTGCCTTCAAGACTGACGGTGATGGTCGGTCCCATCAGATCACCATGGATACACTCCAATGGTGCTTTACTCCTGGTCTGCGACTTCTCAAATGGAAGGCGATGAGTCTTTACATATTGACACCCCGCACAGACATGACCATCACCAAAAGATGACAACTTAGCCAAGCCTTTCACAAGGCTCTTCACTATCAGAGCTTTTAATTTGTTCATCCTAACGTGTCCCAGCCGCTTATGCCAGATAGTTGCACTATCATTGTCCCTCATCCGATCAACATATAAACTTGTTGATAGCACAAACAAGTCCCTTACCATTCTCCCTACATGAGCAACGTCAGTCTTTACTGTTGATACGTTGTAGAGAAACTTCACTTCTGTCGGACCGAACAGAACGTGATAGCCCGCGTCCACCACGTTGGTCACTGAGAATAGGTTCTTCTTCATGCCCGATATATTATAAACACTCCTTAAGGTGAGTGGACTATTATCACTACATAAAAAATGGCACCATCCTTCTCGACTACATGAACAGTATCATCAGCAGTTATGATAGCGTCGTTACCTGAGAACTTTCGCAGAAAGGATAACTTCGACTCATCCCTGGTGAGGTGGTGACCACACAACGAGTCCACTATCCAGTCATCTTCATAGTCGACGGTGGACAAGGCACAGACACACATGCCCGTCATGAACGTATTCCCCCATCTGACTTCCTCAGTACTGGAACCAGCTTCCTCTTTATCTGCAACGTGCCCCGGCTGCAGCTTGACCTTACAGACCTTCTTGAAGTGACCCAGTTGGACACACCTGTAGCACCTCATCCCTTACTTCTTCCAATCATGCTTAGGATAATAACTCCTCTCTTGTTGATATAAAGTTGAAGGGCCATCACCAGCAACGAGCTTCTTCTTCTTCTCTCATCTCTTCTACTTCAATGAAAAGAGCACGTCACTACATTCTTCAGAGATAGTGACTCCAACCATCTGCCAGCCAAGCTCTCCTGCGAAACCAGTAGGTTCTCCAGCTCCAACAAAGACGGCTGAGTGGTCCAGCCTTGAACAGAATTAACAAAGGCCACATATTACTTCCGCAAACCACGGATTATGTGCCTTTTCAGCTTCGCTTCCGAAATAGGCTCATCAGGATCCAATGCTGAAATCTCAGCGCATAAGTTTTTCATCTTCAGGAAGAACGTTTAGATGGGCAGATCACCTTGAGTGTCTCTTGCCAACTCATTCTCTAGGAATTGTAGCCGTGCTATATTCTTCCTATTGAATAACCCATCGAGGGAAGTCCAAATATCCACAGCTAACCGACATCCGATAATGTGGTCGTTTGTCTTCGTCCAAGCTCTCACCGCTTCAGCATTGTCAGCAGCAGCAGTCACCTCTTGTCTGTCGTCACCGCAGACGACCTCCCACAGGTCCTCGTCCAGAAAATAGTTTTCCATACATGACTTCTACTTCTTGAAGTTAGTAGATGTAAGAAGCTCAATTCATTGCCCTAACTCTGGTTCACTTAGACTTCCAGAAGCAACAAAGCAAACCGCCGGTTGATTGCTGCTCAAGACTCTTTTCCCTCTGATACCATATAAAAATTTGTGAACCGTAGAAAACGAGAAACCAAGCGCAGGAACACTCCAATCAAAACCAAGCCAAGTAAACCAAATGTACTAGAAGAGCAAAAAAAGCTTGTAATATCAATAATCTTTACAAGGGGAGGTATACATGGCGAGACATGATTCGTTGATATACCCAATGGAAACAAAAAAAAGAAAGTACAATCTAGCCGCATGACCTCAAGGAGTAACCGCCAACCCTGCCGAGCTACCTACAGAGTCCGCCGAAGCCGCCAAGTTGCCAGACCGTAACCTAGTCGCGCGGACAACCCGTTATTCCAAAGCTGAAGAACTTTGTTCGCTGATCTGCAAGCCTCCAAACCACGAGGTATGAAAGTCTTTAGTTTCAAGAATAGCTAAATCACCTAAAGGGGGTGAATAAGTTTCTTAGTCTTATGTGACTATCATTATCTTTCTTTGTGTTTTAGGTGTGTTGAGTTAGCTTAGTTAGTTTGCTTTCAAGAACACAAACAACACACAATATTTATAGTGGTTCTCCAGATTATGGGTGCATCCACTGTCCCTCCACCTTTCTAACAGTGTGTTAAACAAGGCACTTCTCCAAATCTCGGGTACTAAGAGCTTATAACACAGATCCCTCAGGATCTCTCAGTCTCCTCCAAAACCTGCCACATGAACAAAGCCCTACAACTTAGAGTAAAGATTTACTCCTGCAGCTCAGTGATCCAAAGATCACCTACTTCAGACTTGAGCACAAATCCTACACTCATGCTAGGAGGATAGCCCTACAACTCAGAGAGGATGACTCTCCTATAGCTCAGGCAGAAAGGCCCTACCTCAGATCCAAGGCTGGATTCTACAACTCAGGCATAAAGGCCCTATCTCAGAGAGAATGACTCTTCTACCTCAGATCTGCTCCAGATCCTACCTCAGGAAAATTGCCCAAAAATCATTTGTTTTAGGTGTGTTGAGTTAGCTTAGTTAGCTTGCTTTCAAGAACACAAACAACACACAATATTTATATTGGTTCTCCAGATTATGGGTACATCCACTGTCCCTCCACCTTTCTAACAGTGTGTTAAACAAGGCACTTCTCCAAATCTTGGATACTAAGAGCTTATAACACAGATCCCTCAGGATCTCTCAGTCTCCTCCAAAACCTACCACAGGAACAAAGCCCTACAACTTAGAGTAAAGATTTACTCCTGCAGCTCAGTGATCCAAAGATCACCTACTTCAGACTTCAGCACAAATCCTACACTCATGCTAGGAGGATAGCCCTACAACTCAGAGAGGATGACTCTCCTACAGCTCAAGCACAAAGGCCCTACCTCAGATCCAAGGCTGGATTCTACAACTCAGGCATAAAGGCCCTATCTCAGAGAGAATGACTCTTCTACATCAGATCTGCTGCAGATCCTACCTCAGGAAAATTGCCCAAAAATCAGATCCACATAGGGATCCTACCTCAGCCTTTATAAAATAGACTTACAAATCAGACACAAAGGCCCTACCTCAGATCCACAACAGGGATCCTACAATCTCAAGCACAAAGGTCCTATAACTCAGATCCAAGACTCCTATAGAGAGAATGGTTGGTTGGTGTAGATTTGACTCCAAAGAAAAGTTCTCCGAGTCTGCCTTCCTGGATTGAGAAATACTCAGCCCTAACTTCTTCTCAGCAACAAGAAATAGATCATTAGGATGACTTGGCTTATACTGAGAAGTATCTTGCAGCGAACTGTTTCTTCCTAAACTGAGAGAGAAACTCAGTCCTATCTTCTTCTTCACAGCACCAGAAATTGTTCTTCAAAAATTGACCAGCTGGAACTGTGAAAAAATTACAGCTTGCCTTGTTGCTTCCTGAGCTGAGAAAATCTCAGCCCTAACTTCTTCTCAACAACAAGAATGTTGATCTTCAAGAAACTGATGCTTGTGCTGGAAGTAACTCGGGAACACAAGTTTCTAATCTTGTTGTTAAAGAAAGAGGAGTAGATAGGTCTTTTTATTCTTCAAACAGCTAACTTTGACTGCAGAGATTATAATGTTTTGTTTCTTCTTCTTTCTCAGAAATTTCTTTTGAACTTGCGGTAGCTGGTGAAGATAGATACAACTAATTGTGTTAACTTTTAGATCTGCGGGTTTGAACTTCAAGCTTCAAGCTTAGCAACAATAACGAGGTGGAAGACGATGAAGTTCTCCTTTTTTTGAAATGTTAAGCTCCAAAAGTTAATTTCTCTCCGCAGATCATACCGCTTTTATCTTCTGTCGTCCAACGACTATTTGAGTAGTGGGACCTGCCATAGTTGACAGCTGCAACTTATCTTTATCAGTAACAATCATACAGTAGACCTGCAGCGCCGTTTGTCATGTACTGTAGCTTTCTTACAACAATTTGAAACTTTGTTGACTCATGCTGATGTCATCATCTGTGGATTTAGTCAAATTCTCAGTTTCATCCCATGTGTTGAGTGCATTGAGTGAATGACCTTCACTCAGCACAAAAACCCTAAGTTAGATAATCTACACTTCCAGCATTGAGTGCGTTGAGTAAATAGCCTTCACTCAACGCTTTTGTCCTTAGACAATCTTTCTGTTGTTTAGGCGTTGAGTACGTTGAGTGAGCCTTCAACACTCAATGCCAACTTGACTTAGCCATTACTTCTGCGCTACCACGCATTGAGTGCGTTGAGTGAACCTTCATCATTCAACGCCCCCAGACTTAGCTGCTTCTCTGAATGCATGTCATCTTTCTGAGGCATTGAGTGAACTGGATTCACTCAACGCTTCTGTACTTAGCCAATCTTCTTGATGAGCATACATTGAGTGAGCTGTACTCACTCAATGCTTCTGGACTTAGACGAATTTGTTTGTCTATCTTCTTAAGCTTTGACTGAACACTGTCCTGTCGATGCTTTCTTCTTTGGGCATTGAGTGAGCCGTCATCACTCAACGCTTCTGAACTTAGCCAGAATTCTTGACAAATCTTCAACACTTTGGATGCTTGAGCTTAATTCAATGCTTCTTGTTATATGGCGTTGAGTGAACTGTCTTCACTCAACACATGTGGACTTAGCCGCTTTTCATCCTTGCCAATGTTGAGGCTTTGACAGACTCAACTATACTCAACGTCTCTTGTTATATGGCGTTGAGTGAGTAGCATTCACTCAATGCTTGTGGACTTAGCCACAATTTTGCTTTGCAAACTGTTGGGCTTTGACTGTCCAGGTTTACTCAATGCTTTTTGGCATCTGGCGTTGAGTGAACTGGCTTCACTCAATGTCTGTGGACTTGGATAGATTTTTGTCTCTCCACCTCTCTACCTTGTGACCACATATCACAATCACTTAGACAACTTGTCTAATCATTGTTCAAAGAACGCCCTGCACATATAAAACTTATGGGAACTGTTAGATTACACATATGAATATCATTGTCTCTTAGGTCTTCTTCAAATCTTGGATATTGGGATCAATAGACCCAACAATCTCCCCATATTTGACGAAATAAAAGCCTTAGACAATCATATTCACCAACACATATGCAACATAAACAATAGATAAGACATTGCATAACATAAAGAGAATAATGAACACAATCAAAATGATTTTCATTAACTAGAACGAATAATTATTTTGTGCATAAAACGAAACATAACATATTCCTTCAGCCCTCTAAGCAAAATAAAAAACTTTTCAGGTTTCAGGTTATCTTATCACTTTTCCACTGCCCTAGGCTTCTTGGCTGTCTTTGCTGCTTTCTCAGCTTCAGCTTCAGCTTTCTTTTCTCTTTTCCTTCAACAAATTTACCTCAAATCTTATAGATTTGATCTAAGTTGACAACTCATTTTTGAGAGACTTAACTGAGTCATCAACAAAGGTCTCCAAAATCCTTCTCTGCTCATCCAATAAACCCTTCAGCTGGGCCAGAAAGCCTGGGGGCATGTAACGACCCAAGTTTAGGCCCATAGGCCGCCCCACGGCATCGCCCGTCCCACCACACAGCCCAAGAAGGCAACCTGGCACCACGGGTGGTACAACCATAATCTACAAGGCCTGCAGGTCATACACCTCAAAGCATCTTCGGCTTGTTTATCAGCACGGTGCATTGTTGTCATGGGGTTTCGAACCCGAGACCTTGATAAGTAGCCTTTAGTACCGCTACTCATCACTGTGCGAACAGAAAATGGAAGTCCGAAAAATGGACAAACCGAAATTTTTGTATTCCAAAACGGTATCAATTACATGGTATAGCCTCCCTTTTATAGAATGGAGGAGATGAAAGAGATTACAAATAAACAATGTGCGACTAAAACATATCATGTACAAGCGTTTTAACATAAAAACAAGTCGCCAAGCCGTGCGGTTTGGTGAATGGGCAAACCGCCCGGCAACCATAAGAGAAAGATACCGAGACGCCACACTAGACCGCAGATCGTCAAGTCTCCAAGTCGTCAGGGTCAGAATGACAAACCGCCAGAGCACCAACAACAACAGGACAACAACAAACCGCAGGAGAGAACCCGGCAGACCGCCCGTACTGCAACCTTCTAGAGTCAGACCGCCAGACCGCTCGGTCTATAATCTGTAACACTCCCCCTCAAGCTGGAGCATATATATCGATCATGCACAGCTTGTCACAAATGTGATGAAAAGAGGCGGATACTGGCTTGGTGAAAATATCAGCCAACTCTTTATCGGAGGTGACGAACGGAGTACAAATTTGTTCCTTCAGAATATCCTCTCGAATGAAATGGCAGTCAACTTCTATGTGCTTGGTTCTCTCATGGAACACCAGATTTTTAGAGATGTATATGGCGGCTTTGTTGTCACAAAACATAGGTAGAGGATGGTCGTAGACCTCTCCTAAGTCAAGCATAAGAGCCTGTAACCACTTCAGCTCACACGTGGTCGATGTCATACTTCGGTATTCTGCTTCTGCACTGGACATGGAGACTACCGACTGTTTCTTACTTTTCCAGCTCACAAGGTCCCCCCCCCCCCCCCACAAAGGTGCAAGAACCTGAAGTAGACTTGCGATCTCCTTTGTCATCGGCATAGCTGGAATCAGAGTACGCCTCAACCCTTAAATGGTCATTCTTTTGAAAGAGAAGTCCTTTCCCGGGAGCTGATTTAATATACTCCAATATCTTCAGGGCCGACTGTAAATGGTACTCCCCAGGAGCTTGCATGAATTGGCTAACCTTGCCAATAACATAGGCAATATCCGGTCTGGTCACTGTGAGATATATGAGTTTACCAAACAGACGTCTGTATCTCGTAACATCAGAAAGAAGAGGAGAGTCATCTGTCCATGTTTTATCTTCTCTAGTCATCATGGGACATTGGACAGGTTTAGCCCCAGTTAACCCTGCCTCTTTTAATAAGTCAAGAGCATACTTCTGTTGGGATAGGACAAGAGAAGCGTGCTTGCGAGAAATTTCTATCCCCAGAAAGTATTTTGGAGAGCTCATATCCTTTGTAACCAGGTGTTGCCGAAGATGTTTCTTGGTCAAGATTATCACAGCTTGGTCATCTCCGGTGAGAAGAATATCATCCACATATACTGCAAGCACCACTAGGCCCAAAGAAGTTTTACGAGTTAATAGGGATTGATCAGCAGAACTCCTCGTAAAACCAACAGCTGCCACAATCCCGCTAAACTTGTCAAACCAAGCGCGAGAACTTTGTTTTAGGTCATGGATAGCCTTATTGAGCTGGCAAACCTGTGTCTCCCCCGGAGCAACATACCCCGGAGGTTGATCCATGTAGACATCCTCATGAAGATCCCCATAAAGAAAGACATTCTTCACATCCAGTTCTGAAATGAACGAATATCTATTGACAGCCACAGAGAGAAGGACCTGAATAGTGCTGAGACGAGCAACTGGAGATAAGGTGTCAAAGTAATCAACGTCATAAGTTTGGGTAAAGCCCTTGTCAACAAGTCGAGCCTTGTAACGATCCACACTTCCATCGGGGAGGAATTTCACCACAAAAACCCAGCGACAACCAACAATATCGGTGCCAACAGGAGGAGGAACCATGATCCAAGTACCTCGTTCAGTGAAAGTAGCAATCTCGTCATCCATGGCAGCCTTCCAATGCGGAATGGCAAGGGCCTCCTGATAGGTACCGGGGGTAGAAGTGGAAGAGATAGCCAGTGCGAAGTCCATGCAAGCAGGCGTAAGACGATCATATAAAACAACTACAGCAAGCGGATGCTGGGTACAAGCCCGGACCCCCTTTGCGAAGGGCAATAGGGAGGTCCAGGTCAGCAGGCGCCTCAGTATCCGGAGCATCCATGGTGGAGAGAGCTGGCCCGAGAGGAGAGAGTGACGACAGTAAAGAGGAGGGAGATGGCGGAGGTGGAGAGGGAGGAGCAGAGGATGGAGAGGGAGGAGGAGGAAAGACCTCAGTAGGAGGGGATGGGCTGGAGGGAAGAGGAGGAGGAATACTAGAGTCCACAAGAAGAGGAGAGGAGTCGTTAGAGAAATAGGGAGCATTTTCGAAGAAGGTAACGTCCGCAAAGACGAATTGTTTGCAAAGAATGGGATCAAAACAAAAGTAGCCTTTCTGAGTAATAGAGTATCCCAGAAAGACACATTTGGTGGAGCGAGAGGAGAGTTTGTCGCGGGTGGCGGAGGGAGCATGCAAAAATGATGTGCAGCTAAAGATACGTAGAGGAAGAGGAAAGGGATCCTTTCCTGGATAGAGAATGGAGAAGGGAGTTTTACCGCGGAGAACAGTGAAGGGAATGCGATTGATGAGGTAGCAAGAAATGAGAACAACATAACCCCAATAGGAGCGGGGGACATGCATTTGCGTAAGTATGGTGCGAGCAACATCAAGGAGGTGACGGTTTTTGCATTCCGCCACCCCATTTTGTTGGGAGGTGTAAACGCAACCTGTTTGATGAAGAATTCCATGTTGCGTACAAAATGAGGAAAAAGCTTGACTAATGTATTCTTTGGCATTATCAGAGCGTAATACTTTAATAGAAACATCAAACTGATTTTTGATTGAATAATAAAAAGATTGTCATACATTAAATAGTTCAGTGCGTTCTCGTAAGAGATACACTCAAGTACAACGAGAGAAATCATCAATAAAAGTTACAAAATAAGAGCTACCCCGACCAACTGTGAGGGTAGGAGCAGGACCCCAGATGTCGGAGTGAACAAGATCAAATGGACGGGTAGAACCATGACCTTGCTTTGGCGGGAAAGAAGAACGGTAATGCTTGTCAAGCTGACAAACATTGCAGTTGAGAGGAGAACTGCCCGGGGGGAGGTGAGGTAGCAGCTGATGAAGAAGCCGCGGGGGGAGGATGCTCAAGGCGGAGATGTCATTATAGGAGATCTGTAGAAGAGGAGAAAAAGGCGGAGAGAGCAGAAACATTTTCGAGGAAGTAGAGGTCGTCGCTCTCAGTCCCAGTAGCAATCGTCCGTTGGGAGCTCGAATCCTGAAAAGAGCAAGAAGTGGGAGTGAATGTGACGGAACATTGAAGCTGCTTGCATAAAGATGTAACTGATAACAAATTGCAGGGAAACTTGGGCACATAGAGAGTGTCGGCCAAGTGAAGAGACGGAGTGACATGAACCACTCCCGTTCCATGAACCGGGGAGGAAGAGCCAACTGCAACAAGGACCGGATGCAACCGATCATGCGTTTCAAGGAGAGAAAAGCATTGTGGATTGTTCGTCATGTGATTAGTTGCACCAGAGTTGATGAGTCATTTACCTTGAGTAACCACGTGAGCACTACCTGAGGAAGTGACCACCGAAGTAGATGGCTTGGAAGAGGAGGTGGAAGCGTCACCAGAAGGGCGAAGATGTGGATGCTTCATCCAGCATCGATCCACAAGATGCCCGGTGCGACCACAGTGAGAGCAGAGGAAGCAGTAGGAACTCCGACCACCGGAATGATGGTTGCGACTACCAGAGCCGCTACGTTGAGTCTGGTGAGCATATTGTTCTGGAGGAGGAGAAGACAGAAGTAGACGCTGAAGAAGAGATGTAACCGATGCAATGTGTGCGGTCATTGTATCCAAGTTGGAAGAGTCTGCTTCACCCAACATTTGTTGGCGAATCATGTCGTAGGAATCAGGAAGTCGGAGGAGGTAGCACACAACAAGCAGTTCTTGAAAGTGCTTGTGTTGTTCGGCAAGATTCGTAGAGAAGGGGCGATGTTGAAGGATCTCAGCCCCAAGAGCTTGAACTTGTTGATAAGCGGCAGCAGGAGACGGGCAAAGAGGTCTGCATACAAGGTATAAATGTGGGACGTCTGAGCCCCCTTTGAGTACAAAGCAGCAAGATGAAGTCATGCCTTCTTGACCATCTCATCATGACGGATAACAGAAAGACATTCATCAGAAAGACTGTTAGCGAGCCAAGAGCGGACAAGCGCATCGCTAGCATCCTAGTCATCAAATTTAGCAGAAGAGGTGGCAGGAGGATCATCGGTAAGGTAGTGGCATTTGTGTTGTGAGCGAAGGAGAAAGGTGAAGGAGACGCTCCAATCCGGGTAGTTGGAACCAACCAGCTTGGATATGGTGCCAAGATTGCCGGAGGGAACGGGAGTAGGAGGTGGAGTTGTGACGGGAGTAGCGGTGGTGGTAGAAGAGCTGGAAAGGTCCATGGAAGAAGTCGCGCGGGTAGAGGGAAGAGAGAAAGGCCGCGCGGGAAGAAAGAGGCCAGGGCGGAAACAGAAGACCGCAGCGGACAGCAGAAGAATCCGGAATAGAGAAAGGGAAGAAGTCGCACGGGAAGAGAGCAGGACGCACGGACAGAAGACCAAGAAGCCGCGAAAACAGGCCGCTGAGAAGAAGAAGGCCGCGCAAACAAAGAAGGAGAGCAGATTGTGCGAACAAAGAGCAGCGACAAAAGGAGGAGAGGTCGCGCGAACAAGAATAAAGGAGATCAGGTCGCGCGGATAGAGAAATGCACTGAATCAGGCGGCCAAGATCGCGTGCTCGGATACCATGTGCGAACAGAAAATTGAAATCCGGAAAATGGACAAACAGAAATTTTTGTATTCCAAAAAAGGTACCAATTACATGGTATAGCCTCCCTTTTATAGAATGGAGGAGATGAGAGAGATTACAAATAAATAATGTGGGACTAAAATATATCATGTATAAGCGGTTTAACATAAAAACAAGTCACCAAGCCGTGCGGTTTGGTGAATGGGCAAACCGCCCGGCAACCATAAGAGAAAGATACCTAGCCGCCACACGAGACCTCCAGGTCACCCGTTCTCCAAGTCGCCAGGGTCAGAATGAAAAACCGCCAGAGCACCAACAGGATAGCAACAAACCACAGGACAGAACCCGACAGACCGCCCGGACTGCAACCCGCCAGAGTCAGACCGTCAGACCGCTCGGTCTCTAATATGCAACAATAACCAACTGAGCTGCAGCTCAGGTGGTGATGAGTAGCGGTACTAAATGCTACTTACCAACTGTCACAACCCGTATTTTCTCAACATTTAAGTTATATCAGAGTAAGAGAAAATATGTGTCATGATGCCACGCCGTGCAGGGAATAACTGCAGGCGCGACATCATGGCGTGTATTTTCTCTTACTATGATATAACTTAAATGTTGAGAAAATGCGGGTTGTGACAGGGCATCTGATTAATCCTTGTTGAAGTACCTTCATCACTGAAGGTTTCTTGACCTGGCCTAACTTCTGCCCTTGTATCAGAATCAGTCATTGTGTACTCAAAAGATTGTGCTTTCTTAGGGATTTTAGTAGCATTTTGGTCTTTCTCTGATGTAGAGGAATCAACATCAAAAACTTGTCCTTGATCTGGGAGTTCAGGATGAATCTCCCCCTCAACTTCTGCCATGTCCTCAATGACATGCAGATTTGTAGCATCAACTCTTTCCACATCATCATCAGGTTGATGTTCCTCTAGGGGAAGATGTAATTGCTCTTCCACAACCTGGAGATTCTCCCCCTTAGCAAATTCAACTTGTATAACTTGCTCTAGGAGTTGCTCCCCTCACTCTGAGGGTTGTATCCAAATTGAAGATTTGGAATTGTTGGTGCAGGTGCATGTAACATCTCATTTCCAACTAGACCCCTAAGTGTGGTTATTGGCCATGACTAGGTCATGACCAAACCCTAGGAAGCCCAAGAAGACCAAGGAAACCTAAGAATGTGGCTGAGACCACTATGGTGTGCAAATAGTAAATTCCTGAACCTTTGTTTAAGATAACCATGGGGCTTCACCAAGACTTCAAGACCCCACCATGTTCTCATCAAACCATGGTAAGATCCATTAGATCAATAAGGACCCATGGATGGCAGTCAAAAGGGTTAAGTTGACCCAAGTCAACCCTAACCCTAAGTGGGTCAAACCAACCTACTTAGGGTCAATTGACCATCCCCAAGCCAAGTGGACCCCACCCAAGCCCACCTAACCCTAGAGTGAGGTCAATGGGTCACCTAGGACCCATTGGGGTCCACCCAAGAGGCTAAGTTGACCAAAGTCAACTCTAACCCTAAATGGGTCAACCTAGCCTACATTGGGTCAAACTGGCCTACACAAGGGGCAATTGAAGTTCCCTTAGCCAAGTGGACCCCACACATACCTTCATAACCATAGTGAGAGGCCAACGGGTCACCAAGGACCCATTGGGGCCAACCAAAAAGGCTAAGTTGACCAAAGTCAACTCTAGCCCTAAAGTAGTCAAGGTACCCTACTTAAGGGTCAAGTGACCTCTAAAGGGCCAATACAACCCTACCTAGGCCTCAGGGGAGGCCAATGGGTCACCAAGGACCCATTTGGGCCAACCTCAAAGACTAAATTGACCTAAGTCAACCCTAGCCTAGGTTTGGGTCAAGCTAGCCCAAATGGGCTAACTCAAGCTCAAGCCCAACTCACTTGGGCTAACCATATTTTGGTGGATGAAATAAACATGTGGGCTGCCAATATGAGATTTACCAGCCAACTTAGTGACTAGGAGAGAGAGAGAGAGAATCTCAAAATTAAAGAATAATTTAGGAGAGAGAAAGGGGTATATTTAAGGGTATTTAGTGGAATAAACCACTTGGACCCATGCCATCAGCCCCCACATGGGCTGGCCGACCCTTGGAAGTCATGAGAAGGAGCTGGAATGGAGTGGGGCCCACCCATGCATGCATGGTGACAAAAACAAGGCAAACCTTCCACCTCTAACATAGGAATTATCACTCACCCACCTCTATACTTCATCTCCTCATTTCCCCTCTCTCCTTTCAGTTTCATCTCTCCCAGGACAAGGAGAGCAGCAGAGAGTGAGAGAGAAACCGAGCTTGGGCCGTTAAAACCAAGGGAGAAGCGCCGCCACCGCCGCCATGGTTCCCCGCCGCTCCTCACGTCGCAAGGCCGCCGGGAAGGTCCTCCCTCACCTCTCTCTTCATGCTTAGATCATAGGAATATCTAGGTTAGGGTTTTGGATCAAATGAGCCGAGCCCAGCACTTCTTTTTCCGCCATTAATGGCATTTTTGAAGCTCTCGGGTGAGGTGGCGCCGCCACTTCCGGCCTCCCTAGCCGCCGGAAAATACTTGCCCCCACCACCGTGAGAGGGGAGTTGATGATCTCCGGTGGAGGCACCGCCGGAGGCGGCCGGGAAAAGCCCCGTGAAAAGCTCGGGCTGGATTCATGCAATTGGAGAAGATGAGCAGCTGCCGTCCGATCTGCGTCAAGATCCGTGCCATGCATATATATAAATCCTGGAATTATATAAGTAAATGAATAGTGTATTTTGTGTCCTTTTATACCCGACTTTTGCATGTCAGAGTTTAGGGCCCTTATGGCCTTTTTCATAAAATGTTCTCAACATGAAAATTGTAGGTCTTGGAGTCACCTTTAAGTTGACATGTTACACATAATTTTTGGTTAAGTGTACTGCCCTATAGAGCCATTTTCCTAGGGCTGGTCCTAGAGTAGGGCAGAAACTAAAATGGGTGCGCTGCCCAAACCCTAAGTCCAAATGGGCTGAAATTTTGGGCATGTGGCCGAATTAGGTATATCTAGGCCCTAACCAAAAATGGGAATTTTTGGGGAAACTAAGTATATAGTTTTAGCCCAAATATGATAAATTAAATGTTGTTGATATTTAGAGCATATCAACTCCAAAATGCCCCAAATTTTGGTGGCCTGCCCTTAGTAGTATATTAGACCTATGGTAGAAATATTAGACAATTTAACCCTCTGCATGTTGAGATATCTCACATGCAAGATCAAAAAAATTAAATGGCTTTGGGCTGCAAATAGCAAAATGCAGAAATTTGAAAGTGATGCCCAAGCCCATCCAGAGGCCCATATGACTTGAGATTTTGGTAAGTAACTGGTTTAGGGCATATTTAGGCCCTGCCCAAAAATTTGGATTTATTGTAATTAAAATTATGGTGAAATTACCAAATTACCCCTAGGTTTGTTTAGGTGATTCTTGCGTTAATTCAACTCTAAAATGCCCCAAATTTTGGTGGCTTGTCCTTCAGGACATTATAAATATATGTTTTAAATTTCATCAAGTTTGGACCAATGTATGGTGGGTAATCCCACATGCAAATGATGAACATGCTTAGGCTTGGTGTGCCAATAGTAATTTTTGAAATTTTGAGTATTAGGCCCATTTGGATCATGCTAAATTCATGTAATTAATTTCAGTGGCCTATTAGGATGAGTTTTACCCCTCATTGAAATAATGGGATTTTTGGAATCAAAAAATCCCATTATTTGGAATTATTGAATTAATAGGACTTTTGAAGAATAAATGTTGAAATTAGGTTTGTCACTTAGTTATTTCCCCAAATTTTGTCAAGAATAATATCATGACATGTTTAACTCCTAAAAATTTTATGTCTCTGTTTGAGGAATATTAATAAGAGGAATGTGGAAATTACATTTTTGCCCTTATTTCATTTAATTTAGAATTATTGCAAATACTCAGTAGAAAATTATGAAAAAAATTATTGATGACATATCTGAGTATAAATAGCCTTGATTAATTTTCTCAGCATTTTTGGATGAACCACAAAGTTTTAAATCTTCATAATGGCATTTTGGTAAATTATTTAGAAATAAAAGTTTATAGCCATTGTTACTTGAAAATTAGTGAAATTCTGTTTGTGGCACTCTTTTAACATTATGAGCTTGCTGGAAATTTCTTAGAATTTTTGGAAATGAATTCCTTATACCTCCTTTGAAAAATATCCAATATGTGAATTTTGAATTATTTAGGAGATAAATAGAAAAAAATTGAAGAGAAAATTATAAAACTTGGCTGACAGTATTATTTTACCATTCTACAACTTATGAAAAAGTCCTTGGGTCAGTGGGATCATAATTTAAGATACTTCATGATCAACTTGGCAATAATTGGCATTTGTAAGAAATTATTTAAATAGGAGATTAATTGAGAAAAATATAATATTCTGGAATTAAATCATTTAGGTCATGATAGGACTCCAGTAATAATTCTAGGTCATTCTGATGAAAATTTGAAGGACATCCTATCACGAACATCACTTAGTATAGGTTGGTCTGCAAATAGTAATTTGGGGAAAAGTTGTATTAGGATCAGAGTTGGATTAGTGTAGAGTTAGTCGAGCTGAATGGTTTGGAATGAAAGTAGACGAGTCACCAGTGAAAGTTCTAAGGAGTGCGGGAATCGTGCGGATGTGTGTTAGAAGGTAAGCGAGTTCGACGAAAGATCGTCGTGCCCGCGAGAGTGAAAGGTCTAAACTACCTTAGGATTAGCCTATCGCAATATGAGAAGGTAATGGGTAAAGGAAATCAACCAATAATATTAATAAGTACCTTGCGAAAGGGAACGCTGGGCGTAATCCCAACACAGTTCCTAGTGCCCCTTGAGAGCCCTTCACAGAGAATACCGGGGGCAGTCCTGGGTTAACGTAAACCTTAAAGAACAAATCAAAAGAGTAATTTAGTAAATAGGGTTTCACACTGCACTCACTAGTTGGACAAGTATTGGAAATGGTTAAGTCGTCCCGAGGTGTTCAAAGGGGCGCTATCCCGCAGTGTTCAAAGGGATGAGATTTGGAATAAGATACAGACGTTTCGGTCCGGCGAGCTTTGGCTCGGTTGATACTTGTGACGGACGGGATGGTCCGGGGAGCTTTGGCTCGGTTCTGATACGATAAACTTGCATGTGCATAAATCTAGTGGCGGGGCATGCGGTACTGGCCGTTCGTCACACCGATGGCAGTACGGTGCACCAGGCGGTTGTGAGAGTTAGAGGGGCCAGTGGGTTGTTTTACACTGCGGTCTGGAGGACGACCCCCGATAACGCACATCCGACCCAACAAGACTGACGGGTTGTTAGCAAAGTACGTACGCGAGACTCTAGAGTGCACCTTGGACGTGTACAGAGGCGTATGAGAGGGGTCTAAGGCTTGGTAGTGTGCATACCGGCCTAGAAGTGGAGACGCCCGCTCCGCTGCTGTCGTAGCCACAGCGGTGGTACCCGAGAGTGATGCTAGCTCTCAAAAAGTGGGAACTAAAGGTCTGTGATCACAGAGTCGTTGTGTGTGTGTTGCACTTGCATGTCCATCATACCCACTTGCATGTCATAGCATAATCAATTCATTTAACCCTGACACCTAAAGTATAAGTGGTATGGGACGCTTATACATTAGGCCCTGCAAAACGACCCCTTGATCTATAAGCTTGTGTGGGCAAGTTTATAAATTAAGGTTATTTCAATATTTATATGCTGCTTGTGATAACCGACACCCCAACGTATAAAGTGGTATGGGACATTTTATACGATGGGAGCCTTGTAGAAGATCCCTTGGCTTATGTGTATTCACATAAGTGAAGGTTATATTCCTTTCTTACTTTACTCATTATAACCTGATTATAAATTGCTAGCTAGGTTCCCCTGTCACCTGTTTTTGATTTCTCTCCTCTTTCACGTCCTTTCCTTTCTTCCTCCCCGCTCGGTGCCTAGGAGCATGGGGAAGGGGTGGGGGACGATAGGGCTTAGTCTTTTAGACTAATGGTTTTCGAACCACATCATATTAGGGGATCGTGGAGCCGAGTATGGAGGAGCAGCCCAGGAGACCGGTGTAGTTGGAGATAGGGCAGTCTAGCTCAGGAGTACAGCCAGCTGGGACCGTGAGTTCCGACTTCTAGTAGTTGTTTTGTTTTGCTTCCGCATGAGAGATCTGTAGTGAGGATATTGATGTACCGGGCTTCAGCCCTTTTTATTTCTGTATACTTTACTATTCTATGGACACTCCCTTCGTGGAGATTTTTATATATATATGTGATATGCTGTGGACTTGTCTTCTCTTGTACTGCTACTTTAGCGTCAGCTGCGATCGATTTGGCCGGCAGGATCGGCGTCTTGTAGTGTCGACCTTCCCGGGTGCGAAGGTGTCACCGCAAGGCGGCGGTTCTGGGCCTAAGACCCTGGGGTTTTAAAGGAAAAAAAAGAGGGGTCTTACAAGTGGTATCAGCGCAAACCTCGATCCAAACGTAACAGTCCACAACCCCTGGGTCACCCCCGCGCGAGTTTAGTTTGGGGACAAACTAAGCAGTGGAAGCAGTGGTATGCCCATGTGGGGATCACATATATAATTGTCCATTTTAGTTAAGGTTGAAAAAGTTCTGACGATAAATTTTGTGACGCAACCTCCAGTATTGCCTACACAGATTCCAGAAGTTGCACCACCACCGCCGGTTCCCACTCAATTCCTACAGTCTGACATGGGACAGACTCTGACGGCTATCCTGGAAGCCTTTAGGAACCAATAGGCCCCGGCTCCGCAGCCTATTCCTGGAGCCAACTGACTCAGCATCTTTCGAGGACTTTCTCCCCCGTCCTGCTTGGGGATAGAGGGGGTAGTTCGGACAGAGGAATGGCTAGACATCATGGAGGAGATGCTGACAGGGATACGGAGCCTTTAGGAGGAGAGGGTGCCACTGGTTGTTTCCTGCTTGGAGTCCCATGCCAAGCGGTGGTGGTAGACAGTTCTGGAGACTACCTTTGCTGATAGGGAGGCTGCCGAGGTTACGTGGGAGGAGTTCAGGCTCATGCTGTTGGAGCACTTTGTTCCGCAGTCGGCCCGAGATGAGCTGGAGGACCGCTTCTTGCAGTTGAAGCAAGGTTCCAGGATGGTGGTGGAATACCATCTAGAATTCAACCATCTGGCCCGTTTTGCAGACTCCTACCGGCTAGATGAGGCAGCGTACACCAAGAGGTTCTACAAAGGTTTACGGGAAGACATGAGGGATGCACTTCTTTTCGTTTCGGACGGGCCTATCACTCGTATTCTGGAGATGGCAAAAAGGTTAGAGGCAGATTGGCTCACCACCAGAGGCCGGAAACGGCCAACGGAGGATCAGAGCCGGGGAGCCTGAAACGATCAGCGGCGAGGTCGTGCGCCAGAGGTACAGAAGGTGGAGGATCAGCCTCGACAGGAGGTGAGGCAGGAGCCGAGGGGGCAGGTGACGATGGCCCCTCAGCCTATTCAGATGAGAGATGTGCAGAGACCGGGAGGTGGGGCTTACGCTCCGTCGGAATGTTACCACTGCCATCAGGTGGGGCACATCAAGAGAAACTGTCCCGTGAGAGGGATGCCTCCACCAGCACCACAGATTGCCCCACCGACTCAGCATTTTGGAGGCCGAGGATGTGGCCAAGGACACAGATATCAGGGTAAAGATCGCAGGCCGGGAGGACAGCAGATTTATGCACTGGACCTGGCTCAACCCAGGAACCCGGAGCAAGTTATTACATGTATCGTCTTCATTTGTGGCAAGCCCGCACACACTCTCTTCGACACGGGTGCTTCGCACTCGTTTGTGTTGGAGACCTTTATCCAAGGGTTAGGAGGCGTGGAGAGGATCACCGCCCAGATGTTACGGATACGGCTACCTGACGGGTCGGAGCTGTTCGCATCATCCCATTGCAACCCGGAGGCATGGATAGGCGGAAAACCCTTCGAAGCTCCAGCGACAATTTTGTTGCTGCCTCCAAGCCCAGACAGATGGGCAAACAGAGCGCACAAACCGGACACTGGAGGACCTGCTGAGACTGTGTATTGTGGACCGTGGAGAGCCCTGGGAGAGGATGTTGCCCCTAGTGGAGTTTTCGTACAATAACAGTCATCAGTCTAGTATACAGATGGCTCCATATGAGGCGTTGTATGGGCGGAAATGTAGGACTCTGTTGTCTTGGATACAAGACGAGGGTCCAAAGATTGTGGGCACGGACTTTATCGAGGATACTGAGGTGCAGGTACGACTGATACGGGATAGAATGCTGGAGGCGCAGAGCAGGCAGGCGAAGTATTATGACGCTCGGCATCGTCTAGTGGAACTTCAGGCAGGGGATCGGGTGTTCTTGAAGATCCAGCCGATGCATGGGGTTTCGCGAGTACGTAGTCGGCGGAAGAAGCTTAGCCCGAGGTATATGGGGCCGTTCAAGATCCTGGAGCGGATCGGTCCATTAGCTTACCGACTGGAGCTGTCACCGGAGCTGGCCGGCTTGCATGACGTCTTTCACGTGTCTTCACTCAAGAGGGCTCTACTACGCCCGGAGTTGCAGATTACGGCCACTGATGGGCCGGTAGCTTCGGATCGATCTGTACATTTGGAGCTGATACGGATCGAAGACCAGGGGATACGAGTCTTGCGCCGCAAGAAGATCCCGCTAGTCAAGGTCCTGTGGAGGAACCACGGACGAGAGGAGCATACTTGGGAGCCACAGGACCTGATGCAGGAAAGGTATCCAGAGCTATTTAGTCAGGTATACCTCACAACCTCTCAACATGTTCATTTTACTTTCCTTTTTTTTAAACTAGTAAGGCTGCCCTAGGAAGAGTATGGGCTAATCTTTTGTTTATTGGGATCTTGACTTTGCCAATTGGGCGAATTGGTCGTATATTTAGGTTTTTCCCTTTGAACCCCGCTTAGCAACCATGGCGTCAAAATGTAATCTTCCACTTCTTATGGGATGTTACAAGTTTCTTTTCTTCGGTAGAAATCCCCGTAGGCCTAACCTGGATTTCGGGGACGAAATCTTTGTTTTGTTTATTGGGATTTGTAACATCCCATTTCCAACTAGACCCCTAAGTGTGGTTATTGGCCATGACTAGGTCATGACCAAACCCTAGGAAGCCCAAGAAGACCAAGGAAACCTAAGAATGTGGCTGAGACCACTATGGTGTGCAAATAGTAAATTCCTGAACCTTTGTTTAAGATAACCATGGGGCTTCACCAAGACTTCAAGACCCCACCATGTTCTCATCAAACCATGGTAAGATCCATTAGATCAATAAGGACCCATGGATGGCAGTCAAAAGGGTTAAGTTGACCCAAGTCAACCCTAACCCTAAGTGGGTCAAACCAGCCTACTTAGGGTCAATTGACCATCCCCAAGCCAAGTGGACCCCACCCAAGCCCACCTAACCCTAGAGTGAGGTCAATGGGTCACCTAGGACCCATTGGGGTCCACCCAAGAGGCTAAGTTGACCAAAGTCAACTCTAACCCTAAATGGGTCAACCTAGCCTACATTGGGTCAAACTGGCCTACACAAGGGGCAATTGAAGTTCCCTTAGCCAAGTGGACCCCACACATACCTTCATAACCATAGTGAGAGGCCAACGGGTCACCAAGGACCCATTGGGGCCAACCAAAAAGGCTAAGTTGACCAAAGTCAACTCTAGCCCTAAAGTAGTCAAGGTACCCTACTTAAGGGTCAAGTGACCTCTAAAGGGCCAATACAACCCTACCTAGGCCTCAGGGGAGGCCAATGGGTCACCAAGGACCCATTTGGGCCAACCTCAAAGACTAAATTGACCTAAGTCAACCCTAGCCTAGGTTTGGGTCAAGCTAGCCCAAATGGGCTAACTCAAGCTCAAGCCCAACTCACTTGGGCTAACCATATTTTGGTGGATGAAATAAACATGTGGGCTGCCAATATGAGATTTACCAGCCAACTTAGTGACTAGGAGAGAGAGAGAGAGAGAATCTCAAAATTAAAGAATAATTTAGGAGAGAGAAAGGGGTATATTTAAGGGTATTTAGTGGAATAAACCACTTGGACTCATGCCATCAGCCCCCACATGGGCTGGCCGACCCTTGGAAGTCATGAGAAGGAGCTGGAATGGAGTGGGGCCCACCCATGCATGCATGGTGACAAAAACAAGGCAAACCCTCCACCTCTCACATAGGAATTATCACCCACCCACCTCTATACTTCATCTCCTCATTTCCCCTCTCTCCTTTCAGTTTCATCTCTCCCAGGACAAGGAGAGCAGCAGAGAGTGAGAGAGAAACCGAGCTTGGGCCGTTAAAACCAAGGGAGAAGCGCCGCCACCGCCGCCATGGTTCCCCGCCGCTCCTCACGTCGCAAGGCCGCCGGGAAGGTCCTCCCTCACCTCTCTCTTCATGCTTAGATCATAGGAATATCTAGGTTAGGGTTTTGGATCAAATGAGCCGAGCCCAGCACTTCTTTTTCCGCCATTAATGGCATTTTTGAAGCTCTCGGGTGAGGTGGCGCCGCCACTTCCGGCCGCCCTAGCCGCCGGAAAATACTTGCCCCCACCACCGTGAGAGGGGAGTTGATGATCTCCGGTGGAGGCACCGCCGGAGGCGGCCGGGAAAAGCCCCGTGAAAAGCTCGGGCTGGATTCATGCAATTGGAGAAGATGAGCAGCTGCCGTCCGATCTGCGTCAAGATCCGTGCCATGCATATATATAAATCCTGGAATTATATAAGTAAATGAATAGTGTATTTTGTGTCCTTTTATACCCGACTTTTGCATGTCAGAGTTTAGGGCCCTTACAGGCCTTTTTCATAAAATGTTCTCAACATGAAAATTGTAGGTCTTGGAGTCACCTTTAAGTTGACATGTTACACATAATTTTTGGTTAAGTGTACTGCCCTATAGAGCCATTTTCCTAGGGCTGGTCCTAGAGTAGGGCAGAAACTAAAATGGGTGCCCTGCCCAAACCCTAAGTCCAAATGGGCTGAAATTTTGGGCATGTGGCCGAATTAGGTATATCTAGGCCCTACCCAAAAATGGGAATTTTTGGGGAAACTAAGTATATAGTTTTAGCCCAAATATGATAAATTAAATGTTGTTGATATTTAGAGCATATCAACTCCAAAATGCCCCAAATTTTGGTGGCCTGCCCTTAGTAGTATATTAGACCTATGGTAGAAATATTAGACAATTTAACCCTCTGCATGTTGAGATATCTCACATGCAAGATCAAAAAATTAAATGGCTTTGGGCTGCAAATAGCAAAATGCAGAAATTTGAAAGTGATGCCCAAGCCCATCCAGAGGCCCATATGACTTGAGATTTTGGTAAGTAACTGGTTTAGGGCATATTTAGGCCCTGCCCAAAAATTGGGATTTATTGTAATTAAAATTATGGTGAAATTACCAAATTACCCCTAGGTTTGTTTAGGTGATTCTTGGGTTAATTCAACTCTAAAATGCCCCAAATTTTGGTGGCTTGTCCTTCAGGACATTATAAATATATGTTTTAAATTTCATCAAGTTTGGACCAATGTATGGTGGGTAATCCCACATGCAAATGATGAACATGCTTAGGCTTGGTGTGCCAATAGTAATTTTTGAAATTTTGAGTATTAGGCCCATTTGGATCATGCTAAATTCATGTAATTAATTTCAGTGGCCTATTAGGATGAGTTTTACCCCTCATTGAAATAATGGGATTTTTGGAATCAAAAAATCCCATTATTTGGAATTATTGAATTAATAGGACTTTTGAAGAATAAATGTTGAAATTAGGTTTGTCACTTAGTTATTTCCCCAAATTTTGTCAAGAATAATATCATGACATGTTTAACTCCTAAAAATTTTATGTCTCTGTTTGAGGAATATTGATAAGAGGAATGTGGAAATTACATTTTTGCCCTTATTTCATTTAATTTAGAATTATTGCAAATACTCAGTAGAAAATTATGAAAAAAATTATTGATGACATATCTGAGTATAAATAGCCTTGATTAATTTTCTCAGCATTTTTGGATGAACCACAAAGTTTTAAATCTTCATAATGGCATTTTGGTAAATTATTTAGAAATAAAAGTTTATAGCCATTGTTACTTGAAAATTAGTGAAATTCTGTTTGTGGCACTCTTTTAACATTATGAGCTTGCTGGAAATTTCTTAGAATTTTTGGAAATGAATTCCTTATACCTCCTTTGAAAAATATCCAATATGTGAATTTTGAATTATTTAGGAGATAAATAGAAAAAAATTGAAGAGAAAATTATAAAACTTGGCTGACAGTATTATTTTACCATTCTACAACTTATGAAAAATCCTTGGGTCAGTGGGATCATAATTTAAGATACTTCATGATCAACTTGGCAATAATTGGCATTTGTAAGAAATTATTTAAATAGGAGATTAATTGAGAAAAATATAATATTCTGGAATTAAATCATTTAGGTCATGATAGGACTCCAGTAATAATTCTAGGTCATTCTGATGAAAATTTGAAGGACATCCTATCACGAACATCACTTAGTATAGGTTGGTCTGCAAATAGTAATTTGGGGAAAAGTTGTATTAGGATCAGAGTTGGATTAGTGTAGAGTTAGTCGAGCTGAATGGTTTGGAATGAAAGTAGACGAGTCACCAGTGAAAGTTCTAAGGAGTGCGGGAATCGTGCGGATGTGTGTTAGAAGGTAAGCGAGTTCGACGAAAGATCGTCGTGCCCGCGAGAGTGAAAGGTCTAAACTACCTTAGGATTAGCCTATCGCAATATGAGAAGGTAATGGGTAAAGGAAATCAACCAATAATATTAATAAGTACCTTGCGAAAGGGAACGCTGGGCGTAATCCCAACACAGTTCCTAGTGCCCCTTGAGAGCCCTTCACAGAGAATACCGGGGGCAGTCCTGGGTTAACGTAAACCTTAAAGAACAAATCAAAAGAGTAATTTAGTAAATAGGGTTTCACACTGCACTCACTAGTTGGACAAGTATTGGAAATGGTTAAGTCGTCCCGAGGTGTTCAAAGGGGCGCTATCCCGCAGTGTTCAAAGGGATGAGATTTGGAATAAGATACGGACGTTTCGGTCCGGCGAGCTTTGGCTCGGTTGATACTTGTGACGGACGGGATGGTCCGGGGAGCTTTGGCTCGGTTCTGATACGATAAACTTGCATGTGCATAAATCTAGTGGCGGGGCATGCGGTACTGGCCGTTCGTCACACCGATGGCAGTACGGTGCACCAGGCGGTTGTGAGAGTTAGAGGGGTCAGTGGGTTGTTTTACACTGCGGTCTGGAGGACGACCCCCGATAACGCACATCCGACCCAACAAGACTGACGGGTTGTTAGCAAAGTACGTACTCGAGACTCTAGAGTGCACCTTGGACGTGTACAGAGGCGTATGAGAGGGGTCTAAGGCTTGGTAGTGTGCATACCGGCCTAGAAGTGGAGACGTCCGCTCCGCTGCTGTCGTAGCCACAGCGGTGGTACCCGAGAGTGATGCTAGCTCTCAAAAAGTGGGAACTAAAGGTCTGTGATCACAGAGTCGTTGTGTGTGTGTTGCACTTGCATGTCCATCATACCCACTTGCATGTCATAGCATAATCAATTCATTTAACCCTGACACCTAAAGTATAAGTGGTATGGGATGCTTATACATTAGGCCCTGCAAAACGACCCCTTGATCTATAAGCTTGTGTGGGCAAGTTTATAAATTAAGGTTATTTCAATATTTATATGCTGCTTGTGATAACCGACACCCCAACGTATAAAGTGGTATGGGACATTTTATACGATGGGAGCCTTGTAGAAGATCCCTTGGCTTATGTGTATTCACATAAGTGAAGGTTATATTCCTTTCTTACTTTACTCATTATAACCTGATTATAAATTGCTAGCTAGGTTCCCCTGTCACCTGTTTTTGATTTCTCTCCTCTTTCACGTCCTTTCCTTTCTTCCTCCCTGCTCGGTGCCTAGGAGCATGGGGAAGGGGTGGGGGACGATAGGGCTTAGTCTTTTAGACTAATGGTTTTCGAACCACATCATATTAGGGGATCGTGGAGCCGAGTATGGAGGAGCAGCCCAGGAGACCGGTGTAGTTGGAGATAGGGCAGTCTAGCTCAGGAGTACAGCCAGCTGGGACCGTGAGTTCCGACTTCTAGTAGTTGTTTTGTTTTGCTTCCGCATGAGAGATCTGTAGTGAGGATATTGATGTACCGGGCTTCAGCCCTTTTATTTCTGTATACTTTACTATTCTATGGACACTCCCTTCGTGGAGATTTTTATATATATATGTGATATGATGTGGACTTGTCTTCTCTTGTACTGCTACTTTAGCGTCAGCTGCGATCGATTTGGCCGGCAGGATCGGCGTCTTGTAGTGTCGACCTTCCCGGGTGCGAAGGTGTCACCGCAAGGCGGCGGTTCTGGGCCTAAGACCCCGGGGTTTTAAAGGAAAAAAAAGAGGGGTCTTACAAGTGGTATCAGCGCAAACCTCGATCCAAACGTAACAGTCCACAACCCCTGGGTCACCCCCGCGCGAGTTTAGTTTGGGGACAAACTAAGCAGCGGAAGCAGTGGTATACCCATGTGGGGATCACATATATAATTGTCCATTTTAGTTAAGGTTGAAAAAGTTCTGACGATAAATTTTGTGACGCAACCTCCAGTATTGCCTACACAGATTCCAGAAGTTGCACCACCACCGCCGGTTCCCACTCAATTCCTACAGTCTGACATGGGACAGACTCTGACGGCTATCCTGGAAGCCTTTAGGAACCAATAGGCCCCGGCTCCGCAGCCTATTCCTGGAGCCAACTGACTCAGCATCTTTCGAGGACTTTCTCCCCCGTCCTGCTTGGGGACAGAGGGGGTAGTTCGGACAGAGGAATGGCTAGACATCATGGAGGAGATGCTGACAGGGATACGGAGCCTTTAGGAGGAGAGGGTGCCACTGGTTGTTTCCTGCTTGGAGTCCCATGCCAAGCGGTGGTGGTAGACAGTTCTGGAGACTACCTTTGCTGATAGGGAGGCTGCCGAGGTTACGTGGGAGGAGTTCAGGCTCATGCTGTTGGAGCACTTTGTTCCGCAGTCGGCCCGAGATGAGCTGGAGGACCGCTTCTTGCAGTTGAAGCAAGGTTCCAGGATGGTGGTGGAATACCATCTAGAATTCAACCATCTGGCCCGTTTTGCAGACTCCTACCGGCTAGATGAGGCAGCGTACACCAAGAGGTTCTACAAAGGTTTACGGGAAGACATGAGGGATGCACTTCTTTTCGTTTCGGACGGGCCTATCACTCGTATTCTGGAGATGGCAAAAAGGTTAGAGGCAGATTGGCTCACCACCAGAGGCCGGAAACGGCCAACGGAGGATCAGAGCCGGGGAGCCTGAAACGATCAGCGGCGAGGTCGTGCGCCAGAGGTACAGAAGGTGGAGGATCAGCCTCGACAGGAGGTGAGGCAGGAGCCGAGGGGGCAGGTGACGATGGCCCCTCAGCCTATTCAGATGAGAGATGTGCAGAGACCGGGAGGTGGGGCTTACGCTCCGTCGGAATGTTACCACTGCCATCAGGTGTGGCACATCAAGAGAAACTGTCCCGTGAGAGGGATGCCTCCACCAGCACCACAGATTGCCCCGCCGACTCAGCATTTTGGAGGCCGAGGACGTGGCCAAGGACACAGATATCAGGGTAAAGATCGCAGGCAGGGAGGACAGCAGATTTATGCACTGGACCTGGCTCAACCCAGGAACCCGGAGCAAGTTATTACATGCATCGTCTTCATTTGTGGCAAGCCCGCACACACTCTCTTCGACACGGGTGCTTCGCACTCGTTTGTGTTGGAGACCTTTATCCAAGGGTTAGGAGGCGTGGAGAGGATCACCGCCCAGATGTTACGGATACGGCTACCTGACGGGTCGGAGCTGTTCGCATCATCCCATTGCAACCCGGAGGCATGGATAGGCGGAAAACCCTTCGAAGCTCCAGCGACAATTTTGTTGCTGCCTCCAAGCCCAGACAGATGGGCAAACAGAGCGCACAAACCGGACACTGGAGGACCTGCTGAGACTGTGTATTGTGGACCGTGGAGAGCCCTGGGAGAGGATGTTGCCCCTAGTGGAGTTTTCGTACAATAACAGTCATCAGTCTAGTATACAGATGGCTCCATATGAGGCGTTGTATGGGCGGAAATGTAGGACTCTGTTGTCTTGGATACAAGACGAGGGTCCAAATATTGTGGGCACGGACTTTATCGAGGATACTGAGGTGCAGGTACGACTGATACGGGATAGAATGCTGGAGGCGCAGAGCAGGCAGGCGAAGTATTATGACGCTCGGCATCGTCTAGTGGAACTTCAGGCAGGGGATCGGGTGTTCTTGAAGATCCAGCCGATGCATGGGGTTTCGCGAGTACGTAGTCGGCGGAAGAAGCTTAGCCCGAGGTATATGGGGCCGTTCAAGATCCTGGAGCGGATCGGTCCATTAGCTTACCGGCTGGAGCTGTCACCGGAGCTGGCCGGCTTGCATGACGTCTTTCACGTGTCTTCACTCAAGAGGGCTCTACTACGCCCGGAGTTGCAGATTACGGCCACTGATGGGCCGGTAGCTTCGGATCGATCTGTACATTTGGAGCTGATACGGATCGAAGACCAGGGGATACGAGTCTTGCGCCGCAAGAAGATCCCGCTAGTCAAGGTCCTGTGGAGGAACCACGGACGAGAGGAGCATACTTGGGAGCCACAGGACCTGATGCAGGAAAGGTATCCAGAGCTATTTAGTCAGGTATACCTCACAACCTCTCAACATGTTCATTTTACTTTCCTTTTTTTAAAACTAGTAAGGCTGCCCTAGGAAGAGTATGGGCTAATCTTTTGTTTATTGGGATCTTGACTTTGCCAATTGGGCGAATTGGTCGTATATTTAGGTTTTTCCCTTTGAACCCCGCTTAGCAACCATGGCGTCAAAATGTAATCTTCCACTTCTTATGGGATGTTACAAGTTTCTTTTCTTCGGTAGAAATCCCCGTAGGCCTAACCTGGATTTCGGGGACGAAATCTTTGTTTTGTTTATTGGGATTTGTAACATCCCATTTCCAACTAGACCCCTAAGTGTGGTTATTGGCCATGACTAGGTCATGACCAAACCCTAGGAAGCCCAAGAAGACCAAGGAAACCTAAGAATGTGGCTGAGACCACTATGGTGTGCAAATAGTAAATTCCTGAACCTTTGTTTAAGATAACCATGGGGCTTCACCAAGACTTCAAGACCCCACCATGTTCTCATCAAACCATGGTAAGATCCATTAGATCAATAAGGACCCATGGATGGCAGTCAAAAGGGTTAAGTTGACCCAAGTCAACCCTAACCCTAAGTGGGTCAAACCAACCTACTTAGGGTCAATTGACCATCCCTGTGGAAACCACCCGTCACCACACATCTTCCCAAAACCCCGAGGTGATGGTAAGGCGGGACGGGGGTACATGAACACAAAGGATCGCCCGCTGTAGGCGATGTGGGACTAACCCCAACCACAGGACCGCGGGGATATTCCGTCACACAAGGGGGCCCACCGGGGTCAACACCCAGACCTGGAACGCGATAGAGAAAGCCCAAACATACGGTCCCACACACACGTGTCCTGCTGGCTAATATAATCTCAACACACCCCCGCAGCAGGACAACCTCGCTTTGATACCATGTGGAAACCACCCGTCACCACACATCTTCCCAAAACCCCGAGGTGATGGTAAGGCGGGACGGGGGTACATGAACACAAAGGATCGCCCGCTGCAGGCGATGTGGGACTAACCCCAACCACAGGACCGCGGGGATATTCCGTCACACAAGGGGGCCCACCGGGGTCAACACCCAGACCTGGAACGCGATAGAGAAAGCCCAAACATACGGTCCCACACACACGTGTCCTGCTGGCTAATATAATCTCAACAATCCCCAAGCCAAGTGGACCCCACCCAAGCCCACCTAACCCTAGAGTGAGGTCAATGGGTCTCCTAGGACCCATTGGGGTCCACCCAAGAGGCTAAGTTGACCAAAGTCAACTCTAACCCTAAATGGGTCAACCTAGCCTACATTGGGTCAAACTGGCCTACACAAGGGGCAATTGAAGTTCCCTTAGCCAAGTGGACCCCACACATACCTTCATAACCATAGTGAGAGGCCAACGGGTCACCAAGGACCCATTGGAGCCAACCAAAAAGGCTAAGTTGACCAAAGTCAACTCTAGCCCTAAAGTAGTCAAGGTACCCTACTTAAGGGTCAAGTGACCTCTAAAGGGCCAATACAACCCTACCTAGGCCTCAGGGGAGGCCAATGGGTCACCAAGGACTCATTTGGGCCAACCTCAAAGACTAAATTGACCTAAGTCAACCCTAGCCTAGGTTTGGGTCAAGCTAGCCCAAATGGGCTAACTCAAGCTCAAGCCCAACTCACTTGGGCTAACCATATTTTGGTGGATGAAATAAACATGTGGGCTGCCAATATGAGATTTACCAGCCAACTTAGTGACTAGGAGAGAGAGAGAGAGAGAATCTCAAAATTAAAGAATAATTTAGGAGAGAGAAAGGGGTATATTTAAGGGTATTTAGTGGAATAAACCACTTGGACTCATGCCATCAGCCCCCACATGGGCTGGCCGACCCTTGGAAGTCATGAGAAGGAGCTGGAATGGAGTGGGGCCCACCCATGCATGCATGGTGACAAAAACAAGGCAAACCCTCCACCTCTCACATAGGAATTATCACCCACCCACCTCTATACTTCATCTCCTCATTTCCCCTCTCTCCTTTCAGTTTCATCTCTCCCAGGACAAGGAGAGCAGCAGAGAGTGAGAGAGAAACCGAGCTTGGGCCGTTAAAACCAAGGGAGAAGCGCCGCCACCGCCGCCATGGTTCCCCGCCGCTCCTCACGTCGCAAGGCCGCCGGGAAGGTCCTCCCTCACCTCTCTCTTCATGCTTAGATCATAGGAATATCTAGGTTAGGGTTTTGGATCAAATGAGCCGAGCCCAGCACTTCTTTTTCCGCCATTAATGGCATTTTTGAAGCTCTCGGGTGAGGTGGCGCCGCCACTTCCGGCCGCCCTAGCCGCCGGAAAATACTTGCCCCCACCACCGTGAGAGGGGAGTTGATGATCTCCGGTGGAGGCACCGCCGAGGCGGCCGGGAAAAGCCCCGTGAAAAGCTCGGGCTGGATTCATGCAATTGGAGAAGATGAGCAGCTGCCGTCCGATCTGCGTCAAGATCCGTGCCATGCATATATATAAATCCTGGAATTATATAAGTAAATGAATAGTGTATTTTGTGTCCTTTATACCCGACTTTTGCATGTCAGAGTTTAGGGCCCTTATGGCCTTTTTCATAAAATGTTCTCAACATGAAAATTGTAGGTCTTGGAGTCACCTTTAAGTTGACATGTTACACATAATTTTTGGTTAAGTGTACTGCCCTATAGAGCCATTTTCCTAGGGCTGGTCCTAGAGTAGGGCAGAAACTAAAATGGGTGCCCTGCCCAAACCCTAAGTCCAAATGGGCTGAAATTTTGGGCATGTGGCCGAATTAGGTATATCTAGGCCCTACCCAAAAATCGGAATTTTTGGGGAAACTAAGTATATAGTTTTAGCCCAAATATGATAAATTAAATGTTGTTGATATTTAGAGCATATCAACTCCAAAATGCCCCAAATTTTGGTGGCCTGCCCTTAGTAGTATATTAGACCTATGGTAGAAATATTAGACAATTTAACCCTCTGCATGTTGAGATATCTCACATGCAAGATCAAAAAATTAAATGGCTTTGGGCTGCAAATAGCAAAATGCAGAAATTTGAAAGTGATGCCCAAGCCCATCCAGAGGCCCATATGACTTGAGATTTTGGTAAGTAACTGGTTTAGGGCATATTTAGGCCCTGCCCAAAAATTGGGATTTATTGTAATTAAAATTATGGTGAAATTACCAAATTATCCCTAGGTTTGTTTAGGTGATTCTTGGGTTAATTCAACTCTAAAATGCCCCAAATTTTGGTGGCTTGTCCTTCAGGACATTATAAATATATGTTTTAAATTTCATCAAGTTTGGACCAATGTATGGTGGGTAATCCCACATGCAAATGATGAACATGCTTAGGCTTGGTGTGCCAATAGTAATTTTTGAAATTTTGAGTATTAGGCCCATTTGGATCATGCTAAATTCATGTAATTAATTTCAGTGGCCTATTAGGATGAGTTTTACCCCTCATTGAAATAATGGGATTTTTGGAATCAAAAAATCCCATTATTTGGAATTATTGAATTAATAGGACTTTTGAAGAATAAATGTTGAAATTAGGTTTGTCACTTAGTTATTTCCCCAAATTTTGTCAAGAATAATATCATGACATGTTTAACTCCTAAAAATTTTATGTCTCTGTTTGAGGAATATTGATAAGAGGAATGTGGAAATTACATTTTTGCCCTTATTTCATTTAATTTAGAATTATTGCAAATACTCAGTAGAAAATTATGAAAAAAATTATTGATGACATATCTGAGTATAAATAGCCTTGATTAATTTTCTCAGCATTTTTGGATGAACCACAAAGTTTTAAATCTTCATAATGGCATTTTGGTAAATTATTTAGAAATAAAAGTTTATAGCCATTGTTACTTGAAAATTAGTGAAATTCTGTTTGTGGCACTCTTTTAACATTATGAGCTTGCTGGAAATTTCTTAGAATTTTTGGAAATGAATTCCTTATACCTCCTTTGAAAAATATCCAATATGTGAATTTTGAATTATTTAGGAGATAAATAGAAAAAATTGAAGAGAAAATTATAAAACTTGGCTGACAGTATTATTTTACCATTCTACAACTTATGAAAAAGTCCTTGGGTCAGTGGGATCATAATTTAAGATACTTCATGATCAACTTGGCAATAATTGGCATTTGTAAGAAATTATTTAAATAGGAGATTAATTGAGAAAAATATAATATTCTGGAATTAAATCATTTAGGTCATGATAGGACTCCAGTAATAATTCTAGGTCATTCTGATGAAAATTTGAAGGACATCCTATCACGAACATCACTTAGTATAGGTTGGTCTGCAAATAGTAATTTGGGGAAAAGTTGTATTAGGATCAGAGTTGGATTAGTGTAGAGTTAGTCGAGCTGAATGGTTTGGAATGAAAGTAGACGAGTCACCAGTGAAAGTTCTAAGGAGTGCGGGAATCGTGCGGATGTGTGTTAGAAGGTAAGCGAGTTCGACGAAAGATCGTCGTGCCCGCGAGAGTGAAAGGTCTAAACTACCTTAGGATTAGCCTATCGCAATATGAGAAGGTAATGGGTAAAGGAAATCAACCAATAATATTAATAAGTACCTTGCGAAAGGGAACGCTGGGCGTAATCCCAACACAGTTCTTAGTGCCCCTTGAGAGCCCTTCACAGGGAATACCGGGGGCAGTCCTGGGTTAACGTAAACCTTAAAGAACAAATCAAAAGAGTAATTTAGTAAATAGGGTTTCACACTGCACTCACTAGTTGGACAAGTATTGGAAATGGTTAAGTCGTCCCGAGGTGTTCAAAGGGGCGCTATCCCGCAGTGTTCAAAGGGATGAGATTTGGAATAAGATACGGACGTTTCGGTCCGGCGAGCTTTGGCTCGGTTGATACTTGTGACGGACGGGATGGTCCGGGGAGCTTTGGCTCGGTTCTGATACGATAAACTTGCATGTGCATAAATCTAGTGGCGGGGCATGCGGTACTGGCCGTTCGTCACACCGATGGCAGTACGGTGCACCAGGCGGTTGTGAGAGTTAGAGGGGCCAGTGGGTTGTTTTACACTGCGGTCTGGAGGACGACCCCCGATAACGCACATTCGACCCAACAAGACTGACGGGTTGTTAGCAAAGTACGTACGCGAGACTCTAGAGTGCACCTTGGACGTGTACAGAGGCGTATGAGAGGGGTCTAAGGCTTGGTAGTGTGCATACCGGCCTAGAAGTGGAGACGCCCGCTCCGCTGCTGTCGTAGCCACAGCGGTGGTACCCGAGAGTGATGCTAGCTCTCAAAAAGTGGGAACTAAAGGTCTGTGATCACAGAGTCGTTGTGTGTGTGTTGCACTTGCATGTCCATCATACCCACTTGCATGTCATAGCATAATCGATTCATTTAACCCTGACACCTAAAGTATAAGTGGTATGGGACGCTTATACATTAGGCCCTGCAAAACAACCCCTTGATCTATAAGCTTGTGTGGGCAAGTTTATAAATTAAGGTTATTTCAATATTTATATGCTGCTTGTGATAACCGACACCCCAACATATAAAATGGTATGGGACATTTTATACGATGGGAGCCTTGTAGAAGATCCCTTGGCTTATGTGTATTCACATAAGTGAAGGTTATATTTCTTTCTTACTTTACTCATTATAACCTGATTATAAATTGCTAGCTAGGTTCCCCTGTCACCTGTTTTTGATTTCTCTCCTCTTTCACGTCCTTTCCTTTCTTCCTCCCCGCTCGGTGCCTAGGAGCATGGGGAAGGGGTGGGGGACGATAGGGCTTAGTCTTTTAGACTAATGGTTTTCGAACCACATCATATTAGGGGATCGTGGATCCGAGTATGGAGGAGCAGCCCAGGAGACCGGTGTAGTTGGAGATAGGGCAGTCTAGCTCAGGAGTACAGCCAGCTGGGACCGTGAGTTCCGACTTCTAGTAGTTGTTTTGTTTTGCTTCCGCATGAGAGATCTGTAGTGAGGATATTGATGTACCGGGCTTCAGCCCTTTTTATTTCTGTATACTTTACTATTCTATGGACACTCCCTTCGTGGAGATTTTTATATATATATGTGATATGTTGTGGACTTGTCTTCTCTTGTACTGCTACTTTAGCGTCAGCTGCGATCGATTTGGCCGGCAGGATCGGCGTCTTGTAGTGTCGACCTTCCCGGGTGCGAAGGTGTCACCGCAAGGCGGCGGTTCTGGGCCTAAGACCCCGGGGTTTTAAAGGAAAAAAAAGAGGGGTCTTACAGTGCATCTTCAGCAAGGAATGGTAACTTGGAGACCTCCCCCTCCATCACAATAGATATTTTAGTTACTATCACCTCAGCAACATGTTCGGCTGTCTCAGTTGAAGGCATCTCCTCAGCATCTGCTGGAGTTTCTTCAGACTGAGTCCTACTGACTTGAGTCCTTACTGTAGGTTCAGAAGAGATGGACACTTGGGCACACATGTCCCTTCTAGTTTCATCTGAAGATTCTGTCAAATTGGGATCATGAGGCTCTTCCTCTGGTTGTTCAGATGAACTGCTATCAGTACTTTTCTCTGGGACTGGAACCTACTTCTTCTTCTTCTCAGCATCTCACATCCATCCTCCTCATGTGATGGATTTTGGTTCCTAACCTGGTGTTCAGGATCCCTGGAACACTTTTAAGCTGAAACATAGATAGTATTCTACCTAGGTTAGGTTCAGAAATACACGCTACTATCCTATCAAACAGGACCCTCCCCCAATCTGTCCTTTTGGAAAGGATTACTCTGGTCATTAGCTCAAACATCTTTAAAGAAATCTTATCATGGGGGCCTGTTTTGCATATCAGGGACTCCCAATGATATTATAAAGAAACTTACCTTTCAGATTTAGTTCCTTCCTTAGAATTGAGTCAGTGGTGTGTTTAGATAATCCACACCACTTCAGTGCTGATTTGACATCAGACTGATTCATGTCCTCTTGCTCATCTGATTCTGTGAACTTGGGCAACTACGGCGCCTTGCTTAGTCTCCTTGGAGTTATGTTTATCTTATTGCCACTGATAACAGACTTTATCTTGCTGGTGAAGTGTCGACCTTAGCACTGGAGAATAACTCTAGAACTTCCCTCTTCCAGAGCAAGCGGGTTCCGACAGAGCAAAATCTAGGTCAGAGATCTAGAGTGTTAGAAAGTAGAGAAAAGAAGCGAAAATTAGAGAACAAGCCAAATAAACTTTTGAATAATTGAAATTTTATTATCCAAAAAAGGTATCTATTACAAAGGTATGCCCTCCCTTATATAGAATGGAGGAGAGATGAGAGAATACAAATAAGAGATGTGGGACTAAAATTTACAGGACTAGGCGGACTATACAAAACAAACCGCACAGGCCGCGCGGTTAGACAGCAGGGCTAACCGCACGGCTACCACCAGAGAGGAAGAGAGACCGCCAGGGTAGACCGCCAGACCGTCCGGTCTCCAAGCCGGCTGAGACAAACCGCCAGACCGCGCGGTCTTCAACCCGCCAAGACAAACCGCCAGACCGCCCGGTCACCAACTTCAACACTCCCCCTCAAGCTGGAGCATATATATCGATCATGCCCAGCTTGTCGCAGATGTGGAAAAAGGAAGCGGACACCGGCTTGGTGAAGACATCTGCCAACTCGTTGTCGGAAGTGACAAATGGAGTGCAGATCTGTTTCTTCAATATTTCTTCCCGAATAAAATGACAGTCGACTTCTATGTGTTTTGTTCTCTCATGAAAGACCGGATTTTTGGAAATGTGTATCGCGGCCTTATTGTCACAGAACATAGGAAGAGGATAGTTGTAAACCTCTCCTAAGTCAAGCATGAGAGCCCGCAACCACTTCAACTCACATGTAGTCGATGCCATGCTGCGATATTCCGCCTCTGCACTAGACCTGGAAACGACAGACTGTTTCTTGCTCTTCCAACTCACAAGATTACCTCCAACAAATGTGCAGAAACCTGAAGTCGACTTGCGGTCCACTTTGTCATCCGCATAGCTTGAATCAGAGTAAGCTTCAACCCTTAGGTGACCATTTTTCTGAAATAGGAGACCTTTCCCTGGAGCAGCTTTAATATACTCTAATATTCTCATAGCAGATTGTAGATGACACTCCCTCGGAGCTTGCATGAACTGGCTCACTTTGCCAACAGCATAAGAGATGTCGGGTCTGGTTACCGTGAGATATATGAGCTTGCCCACCAGACGCCGGTATCTCGTAAGATCAGAGAGAAGAGGTGAGTTATCTGTCCAAGTTTTGTCTTCTCCAGCAGCCATAGGACAACGAGCAGGTTTAGCACCAGTGAGTCCTGCCTCCTTCAAAAGATCAAGAGCATACTTCCTTTGTGAAAGGACCATGGAGTTGGGTTTTCTAGAGATTTCAATCCCCAGAAAGTATTTCGGGGAGCTCATATCCTTTGTGACCAGATGGTGACGAAGGTGTTTCTTGGTCATCAGTACCCCATCCTGGTCATCGCCAGTAAGAAGAATGTCATCAACAAGAACAAACAAGGAGTGATCTGCTGAGCTTCTTGTAAAACCAATGGCCGCAACAATGCTACTAAACTTGTCAAACCAGGCACGAGGACTCTGCTTGAGGCCATAGATAGCCTTCTTTAGCCGGCATACCCTTGTCTCCCCCTGAGCAACATACCCAGGAGGTTGCTCCATGTAAACATCTTCCTGCAGATCGCCATAGAGGAAGGCATTCTTAACATCGAGCTGCGAGATGGGCCAATCCCGGTTGACAGCCACAGAGAGAAGAACCCGAATAGTGCTGAGGCGAGCCACGGGAGAGAAAGTGTCAAAGTAATCAAGCTCATAAGTTTGGGTAAAACCCTTGGCAACCAGGCGAGCCTTATAACGATCCACACTGCCATCCGGGAGAAACTTCACCACGAAGACCCATCGACAACCAACAACATCTGTGCCGTAAGGAGGAGGAACAAGGGTCCAGGTACCCCGTTCAGTCAGAGTAGCAATCTCCTCATCCATGGCAGCTTTCCAATGAGGAATAGTAAGGGCCTCCTGATAGGAACGGGGGGTGGTAGTAGCTGAGATAGCCAGAGCGAAAGCTCTGCGAGAAGGGGTAAGACGATCATAGGAAACAACTGCAGCAAGCGGGTGTTGGGTACATGCCCGAACCCCCTTGCGAAGAGCAATAGGGAGATCCAGGTCAACAGGGGCCTCAGTATCCAGAGTATCCGTGGTGGAGAGAGCTGGCCCGGGAGCAGAGAGAGATGGCAACGGAGTGGAGGGAGAAAGCGGAGTAGAGGGTGGAGATGGTGGAGGTGGTGGAGATGGTGGAGATGGTGGAGATGGCGGAACATCAGTGGGAGCAAAGGGGAGGGATGGGTTGGTAGGAAAAGTAGGAGCAGGAGGAGGAGAGGAGGAAGCGGGAGAGAAGTAAGAGACATTGTCGAAGAAGGTGACATCCGCAGAGACAAATTGCTTGCGGGTAACGGGATCAAAGCAACAATAACCTTTCTGAGTGGGAGAGTAGCCCAGAAAGACACATTTGGTGCCACGTGGTGAGAGTTTATCACGGGTGGCAGCGGGAGAGTGCACAAAGGCGGTGCACACAAAGATGTGTAGAGGAAGAGGAAAGGGATCCTTGTCCGGATAAAGAATGGAGAAGGGGGTAGCACCGTGGAGAACTGTGGAGGGAAGGCGATTGATGATATAGCAGGAGAGAAGGACAGCATATCCCCAATAGGAGCGAGGAACATGCATTTGAGTCATCATAGTGCGAGCGACATCAAGGAGGTGACGGTTTTTGCGTTCCGCCACCCCATTTTGTTGTGAGGTGTAGACACAGCTGGTTTGACGAATGACACCATGGTGCATACAAAAGGATGAGAAGTCATGGCTAAGATACTCCTTGGCATTGTCAGAACGAAGAAGTTTAATAGACGTATCGAACTGAGTCTTAACCATAGAATAAAAGGAGGTCCAAACAGAGAACAGCTCGGAGCGATCTTTGAGAAGATATACCCACGTACATCGAGAGAAATCATCAATGAAGGTGACAAAGTAGGAACTACCCCGACCGATGGTGAGGTTAGGAGCGGGACCCCATATGTCGGAGTGAACGAGGTCGAACGGACGGGAAGAGCCCCGACTCTGCGTTGGGGGAAGGATGAGCGGTGATGTTTGCCAAGTTGACAAGCATCACAGTTGAGAGGAGGATGATGAGGAGGGAGGTGCGGCAGGAACTGTCGTAGAATGCGGGGAGGAGCATGTCCAAGGCGAAGATGCCATTGGAGAAGATCTGTAGAGGAGGAGGAGAAGGCGGATAGAGCAGAAACGTTGTCGAGGAAGTAGAGGCCACCACTCTCTGTCCCGGTAGCAATCGTCCGTTGGGAGTCTGGATCCTGAAAAGTGCAAGAGGTAGGGGTGAATATGACAGAACACCGTACTTGCTTGCATAAAGAAGTAACCGATAGTAAATTGCACGGAAACTTGGGCACATAGAGGGTATCAGCCAAGCAGAGAGAGGGAGTGACGGGAACCAGGCCCGTCCCATGGACCGGGGAGGGAGATCCATCAGCAACAATAACCGGGGGCAACTGAGCATGTGTGTCAAGAAGAGAAAAACAGTGAGGATTGCCTGTCATATGATTTGTGGCGCCAGAGTATATTAGCCATCTTCCGCGAGTAACAACATGAGCACTACCAGAAGAGGTTACTACAGAGGCGGACAGGCCGGAGGAGGGGAAAGCCATGGAAGCAAGAGAGGAGCAAACCGCGACGATAAGAACAAGCCGCGAGAAGAGAAAAGAGCACCCCAAGCCGGGCGAACAGAAAATAGGTCGGGCGGCTAGAAAGACCGCTACCAGAAGCAGAGCAAAGCAGAGGGAAAGAAGTCGCACGGCCTGAAAAAGTCGGGCGAACAGAGGAGAACAAGTCGCACGGAAAAAGAGGAAGCCGGGCGACTAGCAAGCAGGAGCGGGTGACCGCGACCAAGATGCGGGTGAGAAAGGAACAACCCGCACGGTCAGGCAGATCACAGCAGCTGCTAGAAAGCGGTCAAAGGCACAGCGGGGAAGAGGTCGCGCGGACTGAAAAGGCCGAGCGAACAGAAGAGAGGAGAAGAGCTGGCGATCGCGACCAAGATGCGGGTGAGAAAGGAACAATCCGCACGGTCAGGCAGATCACAGCAGCAAACCGCGAGTAGAGAGACAACACACGCGGACAGAGACAGACCTCAACGACTAGGAAGTCGGAGCGGCAAGAAAGAACAAGGAGCGCGGCGACAAGGAAACAGGTCGCTGCGACAAAGAGCAGTAGGAGAAGAGAACCAAGAAGAAGCAAGCCGCGCGAACAGGGCAGCGGACAGAAACAAGCCGCGCGGATAGAAACAAACCGGGCAGACAGAAGAGAAGTCAAGTCGCAAAACAAGTCGCAGAACGCGGAAAACAAGCCGCGAACAACAGAGAGCGCACAGAATCAGGAGGAAATGACCGTGTCCTCTGATAGCATGTTAGAAAGTAGAGAAAAGAAGCGAAAAGTAGAGAACAAGCCAAATAAACTTTTGAATAATTGAAATTTTATTATCCAAAAAAGGTATCTATTACAAAGGTATGCCCTCCCTTATATAGAATGGAGGAGAGATGAGAGAATACAAATAAGAGATGTGGGACTAAAATTTACAGGACTAGGCGGACTATACAAAACAAACCGCACAGGCCGCGCGGTTAGACAGCAGGGCTAACCGCACGGCTACCACCAGAGAGGAAGAGAGACCGCCAGGGTAGACCGCCAGACCGTCCGGTCTCCAAGCCGGCTGAGACAAACCGCCAGACCGCGCGGTCTTCAACCCGCCAAGACAAACCACCAGACCGCCCGGTCACCAACTTCAACATAGAGCAAATGTATAACGAGTTGCACTTCTTCGGGAGCATCTTTGAAGCCATTATAAACTAGTTCGCAGCCTTCGAACAAGAAATCCTGACCTTTCAGAGCCATTTCTCTTAGAAATTTCTGAAGTTTCGCGAAGGAGTTCCGTCGAGTTGGCGAAATCGGGCAGTGAGGGGCAAGGAATAGTGTATTTTGTCTTGTGCATCTATCCTTCTATTTACAGTGATTTTACTTTTAGAAGGTGGATAGGCGCGTACCTATTTGAGATCAAGACTTTGATCAATGGCTGAGATTAAATCCTGACACTTAGCCGCAAACATACAATCTTTTATACTTAGTCTAATTTGACTATCCTGTCCTACATTGATTAGATTAACCTGCAATAAAATGAACAAAATATAGTATAGAGAGCTACTGAAGCTGGACTAAATTCAAGATTCTCAATTCAAATTTGATGGTATTGAATTTAGCTTCATCTAGTGGCTTAGTAAAGATGTGTGCCACTTGTTTGTCTGTTGAGACAAATTTAAGACTAATGTCTTCCTTCTCCACATGCTCTCTAACAAAATGATACCTTATTTCAATAAGCTTAGTCCTGCTGTGAGAGACAAGATTCTTAGCAATGGAGATTGCACTAGTTGAATTACAATACATAGGGATATTAATTATCTTTATATTGTAGACCAGGAGCTAATGATGGATCCACAACAACTGTACACAACAACTTCCTTGCACCCTACAAAGTCTCTTCTTGTTGAACCAGATCTTTTCCTCTTCTTCAGCAACAGATTTGCCTCTAGCTCTAGCTATCTGATCAGCAGCAGTATTCTTCTGACTTTTTTGATGCTATAGATTTCCTGACACCAATTCTTTAGGTTCTGGTTAGCCTAAAATAGACCTTGTCTAACTGTAGATTTCCTAACAGGAAGACTACCACTTGCTCTAGGCATAGTAGGATTGTGCCAGCAATAAGGCAAAATGCCCCACTTTTCCACAGCACAAACACTCATGAATATTATATCTTTTTTCTGAGCAGGTCTGGTAGAAGCTAACTATTCAGAAAGAATAACATCTTCCTTATTCTTGTTTATCTCAGCCACAATCTGACTAAAGGTGAATCTGGCAGTAGAAGAGCTTGGTTTTTCTTGAGATCTACCAACATTGATCTTCTTTACAGAAGACATGCAGTTGATGGCCTCAAAAATGCCCAAGTCTGGCTTGCTGACAGACTTGCCTTTGGTTTGAGTGTGTGTTGGGAGATCTTAAGAAAAGGCCACTACCTTACTTTTGGGAGTAGGGGCTGGTGCACCAAATACAAATGATCTATGATGGGTCATTTGAATTTATTTATGAGGAGCCTTAAAAACACTTATTCCCTTGTTATATCTTCCACCATAGTTGTGAACATTTTTGTTCACACTTGTGGATCTACCATTCATCCAGTGATCATAGATGTTTTCTTGGTCATAGTTGTTTGATGGTAACATCACCTTCTTGAAAGTGATGAGAGGCAATGATGCCAGGGGCAGAATTGGAGCTTTGTCTTTCCCTTTGGAAGGGGAAACTCTAGTGTTCCCTTTGAATCCCAACACCTTTCCATTTTGATAAGAGTTATCAACAGTAACACAGTTTGGGGCTTTGAAAATTCAGCCATAATCCTTTTCTCCTTAAGGAGCTTCTCTTCAAGATCCATAATGATCTTATTCTTTTGACTGATGGTCTCAATCTGGATAATTGATATGGCCTTTAGTTAGTTGACTTCCCTCACCTTCTGATCTAGTAAGGATGCTGACTCAGATTGCTGGGAAGCAACTAACTGTATGGAGATAATCTCCTCAGCCTGCTTCTTGGCATATTTCTTGCTTCTTCTCAAAGCCTCCAAAAGGGCATCATACTTGACAATTAATTGATTGACATCTTACTCAGATTCTAACTCATCATCATCACAGGATGAGGATGTATCAGAATCTGAACTGGTCTCATAATCTGAACTGTAAGAATAACTAGATAGAGAATGTACCTTTTCTGTACCAGGCTGATCCTGGCAGGATTCTCCATCTGACTTGGCCATCAGCCCATAACAGTTGTTGACATCTTCTTCATCATCCTCCTCCTCTGAGTCACTGTCTGAATGTGACAAAGGGGCTCTGATTCCTATCCTAGCAGTAGGATAGTCTTCTGCTTCATCTGCAATAGCAGCAAACATCTCAATGAAGGCTTCTTCAGCTTCTTCATACTATGAGGAAGATGAGTAACTCTGACTCCAGCTCTTTTTCCATATTTGTAATGAAGGTCTTTTCCTTCATGCAGACTTGAAGATTCATTGAGCTCCACTCCTTATGGTTCAATCCTGAACTCATAGGTATAAACCTTTTAGTTATCCTTTGAGATCTACTCAGACTGTTAAGTCCTTTTTGAGCAACATCCATCTAATACCACTCGAAATTCTTTAGTTTCAAGGATAGCTAAATTACCTAGGGGATGAATAGGTTTATTAGTCTTATGTGTCTATCTTTAACTTTCGTTGTGTTTTAGGTGTGTTGAGTTAGCTTAGTTAGCTTGCTTTCAGGAACACAAACAACACACACAAAATTTATAGTAGTTTCTCATATTATGGATACATTCACTGTCCATCCCACCTTTCTAATAGTGTGTTAGACAAGAAACTTCTCCAAATCTCGACTTCAAAGAGCTTACAACACAGATCCCTCAGGATCTCTCAGTCTCCTCCAAGACCTACCTCTGACACAAAGCCCTACAACTCAGAGTAAAGATTTACTCTTATAGCTCAGTGATCCAAAGATCACCTACCTCAGACTTGAGCACAAGTCTTACACTCAGGATAGGAGGATAGCCCTATAAATTAGAGAGGATGACTCTCCTACAGCTCAGGCACAAATGCCCTACCTCAGATCCAAGGTTGGATCCTACAACTCAAGAACAAAGGCCCTACCTCAGAGTGAATGACTCTCCTACCTCGGATCTGCTCTAGATCCTACCTCAAGCAAACTGCCATACACTTAGATCCACACAGGGATCCTACCTCAGCCTTTATAAAATAAGCTTACAACTCAGGCACAAAGGCCCCACCTCAGATCCATAATATGGATCCTACAATCTTAGGCACAAAGGCCCTACATCTCAGATCCAACACTCCTACAGAGAGAATGGTTGGTTGATGTATATTTGACTCCAGAGAAAAGTTCTCTGAGTCTGCCTTGCTGGACTAAGAAATACTCAGCCCTAATTTCTTCTCAGTAACAAGAAACTGATATTCAGGATGACTTGGTTTATACTGAGAAGTATCTTGCAGAGAACTGCTTCTTCCTGAACTGAGAGAGAAACTCAGTCCTATCTTCTTCTTCACAGCACCAAAAATTATTCTTCAAAAATGACCAGCTGGAATTGTGAAGAAACTACAGCTTGCCTTGTTGCTTCCTAAGTTGAGAAAATCTCAGTCATAACTTCTTCTCATCAACAAGAATGTTGACCTTTAAGAAATTGATGTTTGTGCTAGAAGTAACTCAAAAACACAAGTTTCTGATCTTACTGTTGAAGATAGAGGAGTAGACAGTTCTTTTTATTCTTCAAACAACTAACTTTGACTGCAAAGATTAGAATGCTCTGCTTCTTCTTCTTTTTCAGAAATTTATTCTGAACTTGTTGTAGCTGGTGAAGATAGCTACAGCTAACTGTGTGAACTTTTAGATCTGCGAGTTTGATCTTCAAGCTTCAAGCTCAACAACGATGGCAAGGGATAAGACGATGAAGTTCCCCTCTTTTTAAAGTGTTAAACCCCAAAAGTTAATTTCTCTCCGTTGATCTTACTTTTGCCTTCACTCAGTGAAAAAACCCTTAGTCAGATAATCTGCACTTCCAGGCGTTGAGTGTGTTGAGTGAATAGCCTTCACTCAACGCTTTTGTCCTTAAACAATCTTTCTACTGTTTAGGCGTTGAGTGCGTTGAGTGAGCCTCCAACACTCAATGCAAACTTGACTTAGCCATTACTTCTGCATTGTTAGGAGTTGAGTGAACCTTCATCACTCAACGCCCTCAGACTTAGTTGCTTCTCTGAATGCCTGTCATCTTTCTGAGGCGTTGAGTGAACTGGCCTCACTCAACGCTTCTGTACTTAGCCAATCTTCTTGATGAGCTTGCGTTGAGTGAGTTGTCCTCACTCAACGCTTCTGGACTTAGACGGATTTTTCTATCTATCTTCTTAAGCTTTGACTGAACACTGTCCTGCCGATGCTTTTTTCTTGGGGCATTGAGTGAGCTGTCCTCACTCAACGCTTCTGGACTTAGCCAGAATTCTTGACAGATCTTCAACTTCTTTAGCTGCTTGAGCTTGAATCAACGATTCTTGTTATATGGCGTTGAGTGAATGCCTTCACTCAACGCCTGTGGACTGAGTTGCTTTTCATCCTTGCCAGTGTCGAGGCTTTGACAGACTCAGCTCTACTCGACGCCTCTTTTTATATGGCGTTGCGTGAGTAGCCTTCACTCAATGCCTGTGGACTTAGCCGCGATTCTGCTTTGCAAACTGTTGGGCTCTGACTGTCCAGCTTTACTCAGTGCTTTTTGGCATCTGGCGTTGAGTGAACTGGCATCACTCAATACCTGTGGACTTCGACAGATTTCTGTTTCTCCATCTTTCTACCTTGTGACCACCTGTCACAATCACTTAAATAACTGGTCTAATCATTGTTCAAAGAACACCATGCACATATAAAACTTATCGCAACTGTTAGATTACATATGTGAATATCATTGTCTATTAGGCCTTTTTCAAATCTTGGACATTGGGATCAATGGACCCAACAAGGTCGCCTCACCGCCAGATTGCCCGCGAACAGCTGCTGCCAAACTGAACAAGCTGCTATAAGCTCCACCCACTCCTCTGCCTGGATGGAAGTATCCGTGCCTCTAAAAGTGGGAGGTCTTAGTCCTCGAAGGTAGTCAGCAAATCGGTAGGTGCCATCATCTCTCGTGGTGGCTGTGCCAATGCTCTCCGGAAGGGGGGCAGGATGGCCGTCAGTGTCTGCCCCAAATCGGTCGCGGCAAACGATACAGTCGTGGGGGCGACCGGGTCTGGAAGTGGGGTGGCGGGAATATATCCTCTAAAGAGGACCCCCCCGTTATTGTACTCCGGTATCTGGAGAAGTAATAAGAAAGAGTGTCAGTACATTGCAAAAGTAGGAAAATTTGCAAAAATAACTGATGAAGCGGAAACGATGGTGTATGAGCATACTAACGTATAGTCTAGAATCCCTAAGCCCTACACCAGGGTCCACCAGGCTTTCGCTGCAAGGTTCGTCCCGAACCAAGGAACGAAGCGAGGGACGGGGGAATCCTGAGACTGCTCCATAAGGACGAATCGCGATCGCTCTGATCCATTTGTAGGACCCCCCCCCCCCCAACCTTTACCCGGGTCGGGCCGGGGATCTTACTTGCCCAAGGCGTCCGCCCAGTTCTCCTTTAAGGGTAATGAACCTCCACTAAGCACTAGTTGGCCACCTTGTTCGGTTATAATCACAACATTCACAACACATCAAAGATTTGTGGAAGCATTAACAGTAAAATACTAATATATAAATAACATCATGTATATTTACATGATTATAAGGGTCATAGCTTATGTTCTTATATAAGCCCGCAGGTTGTATGAGTTCTACATATAACTCGTCACTCTCTCTCTCTATCTTGCTCGCTGGTACTCATGTCTCGAAACTCTGGAGACGTCAGCGGTTCATCAGCTTGAGTAGTCCTAACTGCTGGCGCATTCTCCTATGGCAGGGGATCACTACGGTGCTCTGTTTTATGTGAATGGTTAATTAAATAACCGTTAGTCACAAAATTAAGTAGAAACCAATTTCCTCCCCGTATTCGTATCCTGTAGATGAGCACACACACGCATCCAGCAGTATAAGATATCCAAAGCATGAGAGAGTTAACACAACATTGCATATTTTTAAGTCAGGAGATACGATAAAGGAAGTGTAGCATAATATAACTGAAATGGCATCAGTAATAATATTAGTTATAAAAAGGGCTCCACTAGCACATCAACATATCAGGTATTCACAACTCGTATCTTAACGCAGACATTCACAACCACGTACATACCGCAGACATTCATAGTCGCGCAAATCACCCTATATCGATATAGTATGGACCGCTTCTGTTCCAGCAGGGTAGCGAGCCCCGCGGGTCTCACACCGATGTGGCCGTCGGTGACAGTGGCCAGTCCTGCCACTTCTAGGGGTGGTCGTACTGCACTGCCTCAGGCTCTAACGTACAACCCTGTATACTATTGGATGTGATCAACATCTAGAGATACGATATTTTGGTTAACCGGTGGAGGAGAACCCAACGGGGAAGGATAACGGCCGGTCACCCGTGATACTCATCTCCCCTATTGCCTTGAGTCATCGACCTTCCCGCACCAGTACGAATGGTCTGCGGAAGGGACTGACCCGCCACAACTTACCGCAAGCAATTCACAGGCAATCATCAGTCAATTTTTCTAGCTCATATCGGGTCTGCGGCGGCCTGCCCTACTATGCTACATACTTCAAGCGGCGACGCTCAGCTCAACTTTTGACAAGTGGCGTGGGAGCACTTTGTTTGGGGCCAAACCTGGAGGAATAACCCAACTCCGGTCATTCTCATCTAAGGCTCGACCTTAATAGGCAACTACTCGACAGAGCAGGACCCGGGCTTAAAAATAGTAAATCGTATAAATAGAATGTGGTAGACAAAGTTGATGATGAAGCTGTATAATTTAAGTGCTGAAGTGATATGCGATCAGTACGTAACTGCAGTAGTACTGAGTTGAAAGTACTGAATTGAACTTGACCAGTACGAGACTAAAGTTGTATAGAAAGTACTGAATTGAACTTGACCAGTACGAGACTGGAGTTGTATTGAAAGTACTTAATTGAACTTGACCAGTGCGAGACTGGAGTTGAATTGAAAGTACTGAATTGAACTTGATTAGTACGAGACTAGAGTTGAATAGAAAGTACTGAATCGAACTTGACCAGTAGGACACTGGAGTTGAATTGAAAGTACTGAATTGAACTTGACCAGTACGATACTATAGTTGAATTAAAAATACAGAAATGAACTTGACCAGTACGAGACTGGAGTTGAATTGAAAGTACCGAATTGAACTTGACCAGTACGAGACTCGAATAATCATAAAAAGTTAGTAGTCCAATCACTCCATCCAGGAGTCTTTAGTCTCATCTCTGTTTTCAGGAGACACATTCAGTTTTATTTCAGTTTTTAGAGGCTTTCGTAGATTACGTTCATTATTAAGATCTGATAGTAATTTGGTTGTGCCTTGTTAATCACGACTTAATCAGATCACTGGTTTAATAGGAGTTACACCCTTCTATTCGTCGAGAATAGTTTGTATCTCACCACTCGTACTCTCATCCTCCGAGCGTGTCACAATTACTCAAGAGTCGAGGCGCTTGCCGGTTCTACGAAATCTTGGAACAATCGAAGCTTGGCTACTTGCCTCAGCCACTCTCGTTGATGGTATAATTTCTAATTTAGTAATTAAATTAGGTGAGATAGTCGCGCGCTTCAATCTTCATTTCTGGAGAAAAGGAACGAAATAATTTCTGGGCGCGATCCTAGACTTTTAGAATTTGGATTGAACACATTTCTTATCCACGCGTCCCCAAATTTTGATATAACTTTTGGTAGAGCCTAAAATGGAGTCCAAAATTTTTCATAATTTTTCCCAAAGTTTTGGGTCATTTATTTGTCCTAATAAACTTTATTTTACCTTTTAAAAATACTAAAATATTTTAAAATTATCTCAAATTTTTTTGTGGAGAAAGTCCTGATTAAGTGGAACATTTTTCATGTTGACCATTTTGCCCCCAGGGGCTCAAATTTGGCCCAGAAAATTCCACAAGGGTTTGGTCTGCATTTAGCAGATCAAGCATGATTCTGTGGCTGAGATTGAGTCGGACGGGTCAATGCGCCATTTTTTCCCCTATAGCGGATCAGTCGTGGATCCGTTGTGGGGGGCACAGAAGCTGAGGCGGGGCGGGAAACGAGATAATCTCTGTCGTCCATCTCATCACCGAGAATGGACGGCGGTGATTATCTCCCGCCAGCAGCAAGGCGGTGGCCTGCTACCAATGCCGGTCAGCCACCGCTGGGCGCCGGCGCCGCCCCAACCGGTTCGCCGGGGGCTGGCGAGTCCGTGGGTGGTGGCACGGGGGCCTGCCGCCGCTGCCGCTGCCTGAATTGGTCAACCCGAAAGCAACGTGGCAGTGGCTCTGCTACCTACACCGCCGCGCAACTCTGCCTCTCCGACATTGAATACTTCTACGAAACCACCCCCGGCCGGCACGCTGGAGGTAGAGCTCCTCTCTGGTGGCGGCCCGACGACTTTCCGCTGCCGAAGTAAATTACAGAGAAAAACTCTGTTTTCTCGGTGGCGCCGGAGCGACATTTTCCGGTGGCACCCCGGCCTTACACCACTGGGGGAATGTCATCTCTGGTGGTTTAGCCCTTCTTCAGCGTCACCACCGGCGCTGGGAGGGGGCAGCTTGTTGTGGCCACCACCCGACCTTGAGTTTGGCTCGGGTGGTGCTGGCGGCGCTCCGGCCGCCGCGGAGACACATGCACCACGTCAGTGGGATAGGGAAGGGGAAGGGGAAGAGTGTTCACCTGGCCTAGAAGAGCTTGGGAGGGCCCTGACCAAGTTGTCATTGGTGGCGGCGGAAAGCTTGGGTGGTGGAGCTCAGGTTGACCCTTTTCCAGCGACCTGAGCTCCGGCAGAGGGGGTGCAAGGGTGGGGGAGATGCTCAATGAGCTGTGTGATAACAAGGAGGGAGGCTTTATATAGGCTGGAGGGGAGGGATTCTCCTCTCTTTACCCAATGTGCGATTAATCCCTCCTTAGGGAGGGATTAATCTTTACTCTCCAGCTGGAGGCTCAAAGGAGGGAGGGGGTGAGTTGGGGGGCCTCCACTTGCCCTCATGGACGGGCTTGCTGGTTGGGGTCCCAAGGTAGATGGGGGCAACTCCCTAGCTAAAAGAAGGGGGGGACACCTCTTTTTGAAAAAAGAAATCTAAAAATTGATTTTTAGGAGGGTTTGACCAAAGTCAACCCTATGGTGGGTCTCCCTCGCTGGTAAAAGTCAAAGTGAGTCCAAGGTGTCGAGGATCGGGTCAAAATCAGGGTGTCGTGTCACAATTGTGTGTGCATGCTTTTCGGTGCACGATTATGCTTGATTTGATCATGAGTTGAGCACCCGTCATCGGTATTGACCGGAACAACTTCTATTGATTTGTATCGATCATACGAGTTCAACGCCAATAACCGGGGTCGAATCGAAATACGTTTGGTAAAAGTCCAAAATCTGCGTGTCGCGGTGCCCTAAAAAGGTCAAAGTGTTTATATTCGTCGTTAAGCCTTGAATTGTGACGCAACGAGTTCCGACGCGCTCGTTTTGATTATACGAGGACACGGGAACTAATAGAACTCAAATCAGAGCTTACTAACTTGATATCTCCGTCTATGGTTACCTCCTATCTTGATATGGGCCACGAGTAGAGATTCAAGTCTCTTTTATTGGGCCTACTAGGGCTCTTGGTGGCCCAATAAAAAGCGAGATGTTACAATTTTTGCGGAAATCAACTACGTCGGCGGTCCAACAACACCATGATTTCCGCAGAAACCCCACCGCCCTCACTGCTAGAAAAAACTTTTTCCTGCGCTACCCGTTCTCAGAGGAAGGAGCGCGAGTAGCGCAGGAGCCGTCCGATGGGCTTTAAAAAACGGATTCTGTTTGTGTTTTTTTTTTGTTTTTTTATTATTGTAAATCACAAACCTTAGCTTTAAGGTTGGACAGTTTGGATTTCACCCGCTCTCGAGGGAACGCTACCCAAACTGAACAATTACTACATTGCTAGAACAAGAAAAGAGATAAATGTGATCGCACTTAATATTCTTACTATTATATCTATTTTAGATATTATCGCAGTCAATATTTGTCATTGATTATGCATATTATTATTTAATTTCCCAACAATATCACTAGCGATGCTTCATCGTGAAATCATAATTTTAAAAATAAAATAAATAATATTTCTCTCTTTTAATTCATTAGTGCAACGGCCATTGCATTAAAGACACATTGCCACGTCATACAATTTCAAATCCTAGTCAGCAATTTTGGACCTCCCTCAAACGACTTCGGTGCACGGAAAATCTTCCAACATATAACAAATAATAGCATATATTTAAGATTATTATTATAAATAAAGCCAATTCAATATTTCAACCCCTTCACATTTATTAACTAAAAATGATTTTAAAAACGCGGTTAGAAGTCCTTTTTTTTCGACAAGAAAAAAATAGGCATGGCATAGTTGCTTTCACAATTAATTTACGTCAATTTTAATAATTTAATTTTGATAAATATGACACATTTTATATTATTTTAAAGCTGATTAGAACACAACATTGCCAAACAAAACCAAATATGTAAAAATAAAAAATAACTAATGCAGACATTTCGACTGCCTGCAAGCCATGTAATGTCATAATGATTATGTGCATGCCAATGTCTATATTTGACACTTTGCACACATCAAAATATCACTTTCGATATTTTGCATCTTAAATATTTAAATATTGCACTTTGCAATCCTTATTCTCATACTCTTGACACTTTGCATTCTAGCAAAATAATTTCTGATAGCTGAATTCAAAGATCTGAGTCAAAATATCAAGAATATGAGAATGAGTGATGCAAAATGTAATGTTTAAATATTTGAAATGTAAAGTCTCAAAAACGATATTTTTGAGATGCAAAATGCCAAAAACTCAAATTTACAGCTTCTTATAATATTTTAGTTAGTCCTCAATTTATCTTTTAACCGCGCATAATCGAAAATGATCTACATATAACAACACCCAAAATAAACACGTACGGACCGCATAAAAAACAGATAGTGCTTATTTACAAACTTTATTCAAAATTAACTAATTTGCAATACGGACCTCGGCTCAAAATCAGTCCCAATCCCTCTTCTTCCTCCGACGAGGCGCGCCGCCACGCCCGTCCGGCGATCTTCATCGATCCTCACACAATCGGCATAAACGTCGGAGAGCAGCCGGTATCTCGGAAGCCGGCGCTGAAATCCGCCATCCTCGTCTTCGTCATCCTCCGCCGAAGCGAAGGGCGTCGGATCGACATTTGAAGGGCGAGCGATGCTTCCGATGGAAGCAGGGGAGAAGAAGAGAGCGCCGGAGATAGGCTTCGCTGCAGCGCCGGAGATAGGCTTCGCTGCAGCGCCGTCGCGGCTGATGAATCGCAGCTGCTCCCGCTGAGCTGAACGAGCTGCTCCGCTGCGGCGAGCTCCGTCGCCGTGAATTCGGGAATTTTGATTGGCCGGAGGAGAGGCCTGCTCTGTCGAGGGATCTCCATCGACACACTCTCTCTCTCTCTAAAAATTATTTTGCCTTTTTGCTTTCGCTTGTTTCTCTCTCTCTGCTGTTGGCCACGGTTGCTTTGTGGTGTTTGTGACCTTTTATATGCCTGTGCGCGTTTGAGGGCAAACCGACTTAGGAAGGGGAATTACGGTCTGGTGTGCCGCGGGTTATTGTGCTCCTGAAGGTAAGCGCAATGTTACAATTTCGGCCGTTGGAGTTCCGAAGCAGATTTTTGTTATCTTCTCTACGTTAGGCACGTGTCGTATTTTGATTGCTACATGAATGGAGTTTGGGGTTTACACCTGTTACCTAAATAATATTACTCACAGTTTTTTTATAAAAAAAAAAAATTGAATGTGATGATACCGTTTTGGCTTGGTTTTTTTTATTGGCGAATTTGGAAAAAAGCTTCAAATTAATGTTTGGCATGGCAGTGATTATGACTGCCATCTTGAAAATTGATGGATGAGATTCATTTTATCTATACTAATAGAATAAGCGAACCCCTCGCTCTCTCCGTCCGTTACATCCGAATTCCCGAAATTGCCCCCGCCCCCCCCCCAGCCCTGTTTCTCCGGCCCCGCCGCCTTTCTGCAGCCGACAAAACCACCACCGCCCCGTTTCTCCACCCGACAAACCCCCGACCGCTTCATCCCGTCGGTGCCATCGCACGTGCCGCCGTGACCACGCTTCGCCCCTCGCTGCCTCCGCCGCGTGCCCCGTCTGCCTGCCGCGTGCCGCCGTGACTGCATCTTTCCCATTTCTCTTCTTCGTCCACCTCCTCTTTCATGCGAACCGCGAAAGACGACGCCACCTGCTCTGCACCTGCATTACGCGTGCCCTATGCCCGCGGTGTTCCTCATGTGCCCACGCCTTTCCCTCCCGCCGCTCTTCCGCCACATATATTCTCCACTACGTTGTCTCCGGTTCGCAAACACCCGCTCACAGGTTCCCTTCCAACCTTTGGTATTCCCCGCAGTTTCCTTCTCCAACACTCTGCTCTCTCCTTTTGCTCACCTGCACCCTGCGTCCGGCTTCACTCCCGCCTATTTCCCGGAGTTCGCTGCTCTGCGCCTTGGCCGCCCCGCATTCCGACCCGTCTATTGCACGACCAGGTGAACTGCCATCTGATTTTGCATCTGCTCCTGCTGCTTCTACAGATCCATCCAGCAGAGCTTCGGTATTGCCCGCACTTTCCTTTTCGCGCACTCTGCTTTCTGCTTTTGCTCACCTGCGCCCTGCGTCCGACCTCACTCCCGCCTATTACCTTAGAGTACAGACTCAGATTGAAGTTTTCAGCTACTAATAATGTCGTCAAGTATGAGGCTCTGCTCGCAGGCCTCATATAAGACCCCCCCCCCCCCCCCCCCCCCCTCCTCCAACCTTAGCCCGGGTCGGGCCGAATACATGCCTTACATCCCAAGATGTCCACGTAGTGCTCTTCGAGTGGCAACGACCCACTCTACCAAGCACTAGTTGACTGTCATGTCTGGCTTGAATCACAACATTCAAATCACATCTCAGAGTTGCGGAAGCAATAACTGAATATCACAAATATATATATATATATATATATATATATATATATATATATATATATATATATATATATATATATATATATATATATATATATATAATAATAATAAATATATATATATATATATATATATATATATATATATATATATATATATCAGAGTAAGCAAAGACCGTAGCTACTGTTTATAAAACAAGCTCGTAGGCTGCAAAAGACAATAACTACTAACATTGTCTCACCCGCAAAACTGTGTGCTAAAAACTCACGTCTCGAAAGTATGGAGACGACGGGGGTGCCTCTGCTTGAGTAGTCCTATCAGCTGGCGCATCAGCCCGCGACAGCTGGACATCATGGTGCTCCGTCTCCTGTGAATGGTTATTGAAATAATTGTTATTCACAGAGGTAAGTGGAAACACATCTTCTCCTCGAATCCATATCCTGGGGACGAGCTCACGCACCCAAACAGAAGTAAATAGTTGAGACATGATAGGGTTACTACAACATTTCATATATAAAGGCTACGAGTAACTATCTGTAAGAATATCTAACATAATGTAACTGAAAATACTATCAGCTTAACCGTCTATTATATAATAAATGATCCACTAGCTATCAATATGATAGGTGTTCACAACCTGTTATTCATACCGCAGGTATTCAAACATGCCAACACTCCGTAGGTGTTCAAAACCCACGCACACACCGTATGTCAACATAATATGGACCGCATCTCTTCAAGCAGGGTAGCGAGCCCCGCGGGCTTCACCGATGCGGTCGTCCGTAACAGCGACCAGTCCTGCCACTTCTGGGGGTTGTCGTACCACACTTCCCGGGCCCCAACATACAATCTCATGTACTTTTGGATGTGAGCGACATCCAGCGATTCTGTATTTAGGCGGACCAATGGAGGAAACCTAACAGGGAGAGAAATAACGCCAGGTCACCCGTAATACGCATTTCCCTGACACTATGAGTCGTCGACCTTCCCGCACCGGTACGAATAATCTGAGAAAGTGACTGACCCGCCATGATTTATCACAGGAAATTTACGAGCATTTAATTAATATAATATAAAGCTAGCACGCATCGAGTTTGCGACGACCTACCCTACTATGCTAAAAAGGATCATTCAGGCAAGCAACCTTCGTCTCAACTCTTAGCAAGGAGCATGAGAGCACTTTATTTAGGGCTAACTCTAGAGGAATGACTTAACTCCTATTATCCTCAACTAAGGCTCAACACTAAACAATCCACTGCTCGCCAGAGCAAGACCCATGCTTAAAATGCTAAAATATTAAATGTAGGAAATATAAGTGTGGTAATAAAAACTGCTAAGAATATAAGTTGTAGAATTGAAATGCTGAATTGAAATATGATCAGTACAAAATTGGAATGTGCTGAACAAAAGAACTAAATGTAAGTGCTGAAAGGAACTGAACTAGTACGAGACTGGATTAGTACTTAAAAGAAATAAACTTAACTGAAAGAAATAAGCAGGACCAGTTCAAGACTGGAGTACTGGAAAGGAAGTGCTGAATTGAAATAAATAGAAGAACTAGAGCAGTGCGAGACTGGAATAAATAATAAGAAAAAGATTAATAGTCCAATCACTCAAATCAGGAGGTTTTAGTTCTATATTTGTTCTCAGGAGGCAAGTTCAGTTCTATGTTCATTCATATGAGGCAAGTTCAGTTCCATTTCAATTTTTTGAAAGCTTCTTTTGAGTTGCACTCATTATTAAGATCCGATAATAATTTAGTTGCACCTTTCAATCATGGATTAATCGGATTGGAGAAGCTTATTATGGGTTGCACATTTATTATTCATTTGTGAATAATTATCAACTTATTTGCTCGCGTCGGATCCAATCCGAGCATCTTTTTAGAGAGCACGTTTTTCCTCGAAATTCAACCTCAAAAATCATTTCCAAATGTGGGCGAAATTCTTCGCCCGAGATGAGGTTGGTCATTTCACCTTCCAAGATTACCAAAAATATTCGAGGGTTATTTCAAAACCGAGGCGCTCGTTGGATTTACAAAAATCCTCGAAACACTCTGAGCTCGACATCTCGCCTCGATAAATCTCATCGATCATTTGTTTTGAACCCAAAATTCAATTAAAAACAAGATTGCGCGCGCCGATTCTCTATTTCCGAAAGATTTAAATACATCGATTTTAAAGCGCGACATTAGGCTTCGAGAATTTGGAAAATCTTCAATTTTCATTTCAAAGTCCCCAAATTTTAACACAACATTAAAGAGGGTCTCAAATGAACTTAGAAAAGTTTCCAAACTTTTCCAAATATTTTTGGGTCTATATTTTGGCCAAATAATTCTTATTTAGACTTTTTAAAATACTTAATTAATTCATAAAATTCCCAAAATTTTGTGGATATTTCCCTGATTATGGGGAACAACTTTCATGTTCAAAACTTTTCTCCAACAAGCCTAAATTTTCCACAGAAAAATCTCCAAATTTTTGTTATCAAAATGGTCTGCAAATAGTCAATTATTAAATAAATCATGTGGCTGAGATGGAGCCGAAGAGGCAATTTTGATCTTCTGTCACCACAGCGGATCCGGAACTGATCCGCTGTGGGGGGCCATTGATGCTGAGGCGGGGTGGGATTTAAGAAGATCACGGCCGTATGATCTCCTGGTGGAGATCAAACGGTCGATTCCCCGTGGGCCGGCGAATCTCTGGGCGGTGGTCCGACGGCCCAGCGTCGCCGGACGCCGACAGAAAATCTCAACCCGAGAGTGGGGTGACGCGACTACCCTGCTCCCAGCAATGATGCGTCGCCCCACCTTTTTGGTGGTTTTCCAGCCACGCAACCACCCCCAGCCGACACACTGGGGGTCGGGCTTCCCTTTAGAGGCCTGGCCTCGTCGGCCGCCACCACAGAAAATAAATTAGAGAATTATATTTCTTGGGTGCCAACGAAGTAATGAATTCTGGCGGCACCACGGCCCTCCACCGCTAAGGATTAACACCCCTGGTGTTGTAACACCCTCCAAGCACCACCACCGACGCTGGGCAAGGCCTACATCATGCAAACCGCCACCCGAGCTGGAGCTTTGCTCGAGTGGCGTCGGCGACACTCCAGCCGCCGGGAGGTGCATGCAACACGTTTAGGAGATTAGGAAGGGGGAGGGGAGAAGTTCCGCCTATCATGGAGGAGCTTGGGAGGGTCCTGGCTGAGCTGTCATGGAAGATGGAGGATTTCAGCTTTGGATTTTTGGTGAGGGTAGCTCCGGTGTGGTGGGGGGCTCACCAGAGCTGTGTGGGCAAGAACAGAGGGGTGAGGGTCATTTTATAGGGAAGGGGAGGGGCCTTCCCTTGCTTCTCCCCGGTGTGGATTAACCTAAGTGGAGAAAGTTTCTCCTCCTCCCCTTTGTCCTGGTCAGGTGGCACCATCAGAGGAGGGGGGAGGACGGTGAGGTGGCAACATCTTAGAGGAGGAAGGGCTTGGTGGGTCTGGGCTACAGAGAAGAGCGGAAGAGAGGTAAGCTGATGGGCCTTAGAAAGGCTCATACCTCTTGGTTATTGCTGACATTCAAGCCCAAAAATATTGGAGGGAGTGGAGCCCATGTGAATAGGTGACGAGGGATTGGAACTTCGTTTGGAAAAAATTTCAAAATTTGGAAAAATTGAGGGTTTGACCAAAGTCAACCCTGGAGTGGGTCCCCCATGTTGGTCAAAGTCCAAGTAGGTCCACATCTTTGGGAGATAAGTCAATGTTGGGTAATGTGTCATAATCAGTGTGTACATATCTTTTAGTGCACAATAAAGATTGGTTTAACCACAGATTGACTGCATGTCATCAAAATTGATCGCGATGAACTTCGCTGACTTTGTATTGACTATACGAATCCAATGCTACTAATCCGGATCAAATCAGAGTTTGTTTGATAAATATCTAAAATTTGTGTCATGCCTACTAGAACGGCCAAAACGGTCAAATTCATCGTTTGACTCCGGATTACAACGCGACAAGTTCCAATGTGCTTGTATCAACTATACAAAGTCATAGGAACTGACAGAACTTATATCAGAGTTTTCTAGCTCGATATACAAAAAATCTCATATTTGCGATGTTCTACGAGAAAACGGTCATATCAACCATATGACCTCCAAATTTAATGGAACGAGATTCGACGCACCTGAATTAACTATATGATGCATCAGGAACTTACAGAACTCAAATCTGAATTCTTTAGCTCCATAACCCCGACTAGGGTTACCTCCTACCTCGTTATGGGTCTTGGGTAGAGGTTCGGGTCACTTTTATTGGGGCACTAGGGTTCTAGTGGCCCAATAAAAGTCGGAATGTTACACCTCAGACTTGTCATTAACCATAAGTTTATGGATAGCATTTGGGCAACAAGGCACTAGACCATAAGATCTTGTGCCAAGGATTCTACTGGCCCATTATGAAGAAGGATGCAATTGTGTTTGTCCAGAAGTGCAAAAGCTCTCAACTGTACTCGAACGTTCCCCGACAACCACCAGTTGCTCTCATGGCATTACAAGGAGCTTGGCCTTTTGCGCAATGGGGCAATGACCTTCTCGGTCTCCTCCCCCAGACATTAGGCAATATGAAACTCATCATTTAGCATTTGATTACTTCACCAAGTGGGTAGAAGCTGAACCCTTGGCCAAAATCATGCCAAACAGTTTGTCTAGAAAAACATCATATGCCACTTTGGTATTCTCGCAAATATCATTACTGATAATTGTACTCAGTTCACTGGGAAGTCCTTCACTAAGATGTGTGAAGACTTGAAGATCAACTTGCACCACACCATTGTAGCACATCCGCAGACCAACGGATAGGTCGAAGTGACGAATTGTACCATCCTCAAGGGCTTGAAGACTCGACTATAGGAGGTAGGGGCAATGAGTCAATGCACTCCAAAATGTATTATGTGCCTATCAAACAATAAAAAGGACTCCTACCAAAGAAACTCCATACACTCTCTGTTACAGGACTGAACCCATCATCCCTGTCGATATCGTTGTCTCGAGTCTCCGCATTTTAAACTTCAACCCTGAGAAGAGTGACAAGTTTCTTCGAGAAAACCTCAACTTGATCCTAGAAGTCAGGGATATGACATCCCTTCGTGTCGTCGCCTATTAAGGATGTGTGACGTGACTTTACAATCGAAGAGTAAAGCCCAGACCAATCAATGTAGAAGATCTGGTCTTACGAAGCATAGAAGTAGCTGGCAAAGGGCCACAAGTGGATAAGCTCTCACATTCATGGGACAGACCATTCATCGTCTCTGCAGTTGTCAAGCCAGGGACTTTCAAGATCAGAACTGCAGCGGGGAAAATCCTTCCCCGCACTTGGAACGCGCAAAATTTGAGCCAATTTTTCCAATGATTTCCTGTTTCTCGTGTTCTTGTTTCTTGTTCTTTATTCTTTGTTTTGATATTGTAAAAGCCGCGAGCCATGACTCGTGCAAACTATTTTTTAAGGAATGAATATTGCATTGTATTTTCTCTTAATATTGTCCTAAGGGAATTCAATTGGTTAAGATTGTGCATGCGGTTGGAACGAGACAGCTCTTCATCAACTCTGCCTTTTTACGCCTATCATCGCCCGGGCCTGCCCCCTCGCGATCGATGCCTACTAAAACTCAATTTGGTAAGATTGCTCATGAGGTTTTAATGAGACAGCTCTTCCCCAACCCTGTCTTTCTACGCCCATCATCGTTCGGGCTTGCCCCTCGTGATCAATGCATACCAAAACTCAACTGTGTAAGATTGTGCATACGGTTTGAATGAGATGGCTCTTCATCGACTCTGCCTTTCTATGCCCATCATTGCCCGGGCCTGCCCCCTCGCGCGATCGACGCCTACCAAAACTCAATTGGGTAAGATTGCACATGCGGTTTGAATGAGATGATTATTCACCGACCCTACCTTTCTACGTCATGTCATCGCTCGGGACTGCCCCTCGCGATCAACACCAAACAACACTCAATCGGGTAAGACTGCATATGCGGTTGAACGAGCAATCTCTTCACCTACCCTGCCTTCTACGCCCCATCATCGTCTGGGTCTGTCCCATTCGCGATCAACACCAATCGAAACCTAGTTAAGGAAGGCCATGCAACTGAATTGAACTATTCAATTCTCCGATGCCACTACAAGCCTACATTTCACCAACTACCAAATTCGTACAAATAAGAAAAAGGAAAGGAAACGACAATGTTATATGAATAAAGGCATGAAACATGTTGTCAACAACCGCCAAAGGGCGACAAAAAAATGCCCACGGGTTTGGAAAAACAAAAAAAACATATACCATCTTACCAGGCTCAACTAAAGAAAATATCAATATACAAGAGTAAAAAGCTCAAGCTACTACTCGTTGACTGCATCTGTCTTAGAATCAGTGCTCGAGTTCTCATCATCAGAGATATCATCAAAGCTGAGGTCGGACACATCACACTTCAAGCTTCTAGTGACCAGGTGAAAAGCCTTCGACACTCCACATATAAGTGTGAACTCGCAAACATCTTCCATCTGAGACTCCACTTCTCCTATCCAGATCTCCTCACAAACCTCCTCGCCAATCCGGCAGCGATTGCACATATAGTCCAAAGAGTCCATATACTCGACAAGTCCAGTAGCCTTCAGCTATGACACTTGATCATCAGAAGACAGTAGCTCCTGTTGGGCCTTTGAAGCCCCAAGCTCTATCTCTAAGCGATAAGTCTTCTCCTAAGCAGCCTTCAGCAACTGTGTCATCTTCTCCACCAGAGCTTTCTTTGTCAGCAACACTACTCGAACCTCTTCCAACTCTACCTTCAGCTAAGACCCGACCCACCAAAATCGAGATACATCTCGGTCGTGTTGCTCTTTCGAGGCAGCAAGTGAATTCCCCGCCACTCAGAGCTTCTCCTGGAGAGTCAAGTATCCATCATTCAAGCTCATGTAATGATCATTCCACATGAATGCAATATGAGCCTGAGCTTCAATCTACAAGTAAAAAAAAGAAAGAAGTCAATATTGTATAAAGTAGCAAAACTAAAAGACAAAAACAAGCAAGCTCACTTACCGCATCACTCATCGCTTTCAAAGAAGAAGACACTCGGGAGGGGGGGGGGCAAAAGCTTCTGAATGAGGGGCTCTTATTCTTGTTCTGCGGCTCTTCTTCTTGATCTTCTTCTCTAGGAAGAATACCTAACTGGAGTCGTAAAGCTTGACTCCTCCTTGCTCTTTTTGAAACTTATTCAGAGTGAGCTTGCTTTTTAAAGACAGATTGCGCCGCTACTTGTTTTTCACAATTCAGTAGGATTGAGTAAAAATGGGTAGCAACCACACTGTTCCATTGCCCTAACTCTCCTTTATATATCTTTGACATTTCTAACGGTCCTTTGATTAGAAAATGTCTTGTCAAAGTATAGATAGGAATAGAAAGAACTGACAGGTCTTTACGCGTCACCACAAAAATTGAAATCACTCCACTGCACGTGCTCAACGGTAATAAAAACACTATCACCGCGACATTGTTTTGAAAATTCTTCTTTCTCAATCGTATCTTAGCGCTGAAATCTGCCTCTTTTTGCGTCTTCTCCACGATACCGTCTAAAGTTTTCCATGATCATGTCGATACCGTGAAAAACCATATACCGATCACAATAATATTCTCCATCTTCATTAACTCTTCTTTAAACCTATTTTAGAGATATTAATTATTCCTACATTGATATAAAATAGATATGACATCAAATATAGTATGCACTTATCATTGCAAGTGATGCTTCTTCAAATCCTGGGATATTGAGGGAATATTCCCAACAATCTTCCATATTTGAAAAGGGTAAAATACTTAATCAATGATAAGATGCATTAACAATAAAATCAAATTATCATTGACATAATAGCTAGATGAAAAACTTGAATGATCATAACAAGCATTTAACACAACTAATCACAGATGTATATGATTGTATGTGTGTGTGTGTGTGTGTTTATATATATATATATATATATATATATATATATATATATATATATATATATATATATATTATATATATATATATATATATTATATATATAATAATATTATATATAATATATATATATATATATATATACAACCAGAGGGTTTAATTATAAAACATAAGTCATTTACAATCATCATAAATCTATGCCACACAAAAGAAATAGGAGTTGTTCTCTGGCTTCAAAGTACAGGATGCTTATCAATTGGTTGGCTGATCACATCAACAGAGGCTGGACTCTTCCTCTTTAGTGCAGATGTTTGTGATCCTTCACCTTGTTCAGTTGTTCTCCATTCAACATTCTTGACCTTGATTTCTTGTCTCTTGAAGTATAGAAAGGGTTTGGGTAGATATTGGGATGGTATTCTCTTTGGATTGTTCTTTCTAACAAGATTTTTCTTGAAAGTTTTTTCTCTCAGATACCGTATTTATAAGTACTTGATCTATTCTTCTACAAGATAAATGATGTCAATGTTCTTTACAATTTGTCCATGATTAATCCATACATTGATGATGATTGATTGAAAACCATCACTACAATATTTAAAGCCTGGGTCTTGTGCTTGTTCAACTCTCTTCATGGCCATGAACTCCTAATGTAGTATGAGTCTTTTTTCCTTCTCTTGGCTAGTTGAACATCCTGAGCTACCCTCTCTGAGCTCCAAAATCAAAGTCAGATGACATGTTAGCATCTAGTAGAAGTAAGTGGAGAGTAATCCTGATTCCTTGCAAAACTCATTGCTCTTGCTATGCATTGATTCCCTCCCCCTTTACGGCTTCTTCAAAAATTCTATTTTCCAGATGAAGGGAGCTAGTCTCTAATCTGTTTGACATAGTCTGAAATATTTTTCATTATAGCCCAGAATAGCATCTATAAATTCAATAGCTAGCTGCATAGCTTGTAGCTATAGTAGAGTACACATATCCTTCAATGTGATCCACAACTTGCTTGATTGTCTCATCAGTTGGCTCACATATTGTTTTCACACTTATGATACTTTCTTCTATTGATCTTAAAATCTTCACATTTTGATGGACTATACTAATTGCTTTATCAAACCATTTTATGATTTCTGCATTTTTATGTGCAGTATCGCCTTTCAGGAATTCTAGATCATTCATTATATCAGATTTCCTTTTTGGACTCCAACCAAGATCTCAGCTTTCATTCATTGTACTTTCTCATTAATGTAGTTTTTCAGAGATGTTGCTTGCTCATCTAGTAGAGTTTTCAAAGATGAGAGAATTGAGTTATTAGTAGTGCTTAAGGATGGTTTATTACATGACACTTGGGGTGGTAAAGCAACAACATCTTGGTTCAAGTTAATCCCCAGGTCCTCTTGACCAGCCAATACAGTGTGAGTTGTTGTCTCAGCCTCTAGGGACATTGGGAAGCTTTCTCTTAGAGCAGGACCTCAGATTGAGGCTCCCTCTAACTATGATCATCCTCTTCATTT